>JAQQSV010022353.1:0-10597 GCA_028646515.1 Pseudochirops corinnae
TGTGTCAGTTGCACCAGTTAGAATATGAGCTTATTGGAGTGGTTTGGTAGCACAATGAATAGAGCACTGGCCTTGGAGCCAGGAGGACCTACACTCAAATCCAGCCTCGGACACTTAACACTTACTAGCCATGTGACCTTGGACAAGTCACTTAACCCCAATTGCCCTGTGCTCCCCCCTCCAAAAAGAAAAAAAAAATATGAGCTTATTGTCCCATCTTTCTGTGGGTCATGTGCAAATTAAGTATGCATGAGACACATGTCCATGCCCAATCAGAAACATTCCAGAGAGTCTGTCAAAAAGTGATAACATTTTTCCTCTAAGCATTTTAATATTTACAGGAGAGTAGGTCAACATTAGAGCTCTTAATATTTTAACGGCTCTCTCTTTTATTTTCTTCAACCATTGCTTGAAAGATACCAGCCATTCACATTTGAGTTAATTTTTAAAAATTATAAATCTGAAGATGTTGAGTCCCTGCAATCTATGTGACTTTTGACAAATCAATTGCCTTCTCTTAATATCCAGGCAAAATCTGATTCCCGCTGTACAAGTGTATTTGCCATCAAGGAAACATAAATATTGAAGTCCATGGAGAAGACTGAAGTTTTCATGAGTTAATGTGTTTATTACATAGCATTAATCATCAATCATTGTTTCTGTTATTTACAATAATAAATAACATTTTTGGAGGAGTTACAAACATTTTCATGTGTGATTGTAGGGGGTGTATGAGGTTACAAGAGGTTTTATACCTTTCAAATTAGATAACACATTTAGACTGCCTTTCTGTAAGACTGGTAGAACTGAAAGAGACAGTGCTAAGCTTCTTATAACACAGAAATCTAATTTCTTGTGCAGATAAATGTGATGAACCTTCATATGATTTAGAAACATAAGGAACCTTAGAGATCAGTCTTCTATCATAAACATTTTCTCTTATTTAATGATGAGAATAGTGAGGCTCACAGAGATGATATTACCAAAGAAAATCGCACAGAGTATAAACAAAAGAGCTGTTTTTTTTTTCCCTAGGTTTTCTGACTCCAAACCCAGATATGGTTAGTTTTTTGTTTGTTATGAGCACATTAACAAAAAGGAAATTTAGAATCATGTCTATGGATATTCCTATGTGGTTTCTTGGTGGCAAATGGATTTCTCCAGTGGGGATCAGATTCTGCCGGGGCAGAAAGTATATCTTCTGTCATTGGGACATCAACAACATATTCTCTAAAATCAGTGGGGATTGACTGGTTCACTACTATTTCATGAGTGCCACTACATTTCATTCACCTATCTGCTTTGGCAATAAAACCATCAGTTATCAGGGGGAATTATGAGCTGATTTTTTTCTCTTAACCAGTACCAATTTTTACCTAACTCAACTGATGAACTTTCCCCAAATCATATTGAAAAAAAAACACAACTCACTGTCAGGCTGGTTAACTCACCAGTCACAGTAGACACATCCTCAATGGGACACTGTTGCAATAATGAAACAGTATTTAATGCTTTTGTCATCTAGAAGGTAGTTAATGGATGCCCATGAAATCTCATCTTCATCACAAGATGAACATTGTTTTAACTACTTCTTTTTTCTGGAAAGAAGTTCCTTATGAAAAGACTATAATTTATTAAAACTCCATTGAACAGTATTTAAAACATTTCTGAAACTCTTGAGGTTTCTGTTCCCTTTTTGCACAATCTCAAAGTGTTATGTGATAATTCAAAACCTTCTGCAAAGCACAAGGTGGGGTTTTATGTAAGGTATTTGGGTTTACGTGACAGCCACTTCAATTCTTCATCTGAAGCGATGCCAGTTTTATCCAGTCCTACAAAAGATAAGATATTCAGAAGAGCAAAAGAGGAATAACATCTTCAAACTGAACATCCTCCCAGGTAAGAAACTGAAGGTCTGGAAAATCAAGTGATTTGTCCAAAGTCAAGATAGTAGGAAGTAAAATAGGTGGGATTCTGACTTCTAATACCTTATAAAACATAATGGCCAATCTTATGCAAAGAGAGAAATTAGGAATCCTACAGAGTAACTATTACATGGTTTATGGAAAGTTTTATTCACATTAACAGGAAAAGAAAAAGGACTTGTGCATCTGGAAGGAAATTAACTTTTCCATGAGCACATAGGTGAGGAGAACTCAATTCTAAAATTTTAGGTGCAGAGAGTTTTACAACCAAGGCTATATATCATCAGGCAATCAACGGGTTCCCAAATGCAGTGACATTATCTTTCTTTCTATGGATTTTTCTTTATATTTGTTAGTTATAAGAGATTCCTTCCCAATCAGAAATAAAAGCAAAATCTAACAAAGGAACACCACACAATGCAAAGAAATTGTGAAAAAATTGCATTAAAAACCCATGGAATATGGGTCTTTTAATGCCTGATTGAAAATAACATTTCTTTTCACAAGA
Organism: Pseudochirops corinnae; assembly: GCA_028646515.1. Lineage (NCBI taxonomy): Eukaryota > Metazoa > Chordata > Mammalia > Diprotodontia > Pseudocheiridae > Pseudochirops > Pseudochirops corinnae. Next base: position 2,434 of record JAQQSV010022353.1, read on the forward strand.
TATTTCATAGAATCATCAATTTTTGTGACTGAAACATACTTAGAAGACATCTTTTGTACCCCCATTTATTACAGATGAGGATAATCATGCCTAAAATTGCTAAGTGACTTTTCTCACAACCATAGATTTACAATTTGGAACCTTGAAAAATGTTGAGCAAGATTTTTTATTCCAAATCCTACATGAATTTTAATCTACCACATTGACTGGATAACTAGACCAGAGACTGTCAGAGACAGAAGGCATATCAGATATTCTGTCGTTAAGTTTCACAAAACATATGGGAAAAGTTAGTTTCCAATTTGAAAGGATTATTGAATCTGTAGATAAGGGCAAGTTTGAAAATGCAGTTTACTAGTTCATATAGATTTTAGCAAAGATTTTAATAGAATATCTGTTTATATCCTTTTGGAGAATATTGATGATAATACATTCAGATGGATCCATGAGTGGTTGTTTGGTGGTAATTAAGACATGTTATTAATTGTTCAATGTCAGCATGGCAGCATGAATGCAGGGGGCTTCTCCAGGGATCTGTGTTTGACATTGTGCTATTTCACAATATTAATATGATTCAGATAAAGTGCACTTTGAAAGCTTATCAAATATTCAGATTAAATAAAATTTAGAGGAATAGTTAGGACAGTTAGAAAATTACAGAGTGAGGATTCAAAATTGTCTAGATACGTAGAACATTGGGCTGAATTTAAGAAGATCAAATTGAATAGTTCTAAATATAAAGTCTCACTTTGGGTGATATTAAAATAAAATTAACTTTAAAATGCATGATGAAAGAAGCAAAGTTAGATGTGTAGTTTTCTTTTTTAAAAAAATCTTGAGATTTAAATAAACTACAAGCTCAAAATGGCAACAGTATGACATAGTCATAACTATTAAAAAACTTATGAACTCTTGAGAGAAACGTGAATTGTGACTTAAGAACAGCCAAGCAATAGTTACAAGGTATTCTAACTTTGTCAGAATTTATCTGTAGTGTTATATTTCACTCTAGAAAGTCTAAGAAGGACTTTCCTAAAATTGCTATGTAATCATAGTAGGGGAACCAGAATAGTGATGATGGGGTGGTTGTGGGAGTAGTGACAGTGGTATTGTAGTAACACTTATTGAAGTCATAGCAGTCATTGTCATTGTCATTTTCATAGTAATAGCAGTGATCGTGGTGGTGGAGATGGTGGTAGAAGAGGACAGGGAAGAGAAGGACGAAGAAGAGAAGGAAGAGACAGAGAATGTTCTAGACAGTTTGATATAAGGAGGACTTTCATAAAATTGCAATGTAATCATAGTGGGGGGATGAGAATGGTGTGGTAATAGTGGCAGTGGTATTGTAGTAACACTTATTGAAGTCATAGTAGTTGTTTTCATTGTCATAGTCATAGCAATGTTGGTGGAGATGGTGATGGTATAGGAGGATGGAGAGGAGGAGTAGGAAGAAAATGAGAATAGGATGAGGAGAAGGAAGAGACAGAGCAGGCAGAGGATGAAGGCTAGCAGCAGGAGGAAAAGAAGTAGTGCTCATTGTTCTACATGCAGAGGCTAGATATTCCTTTGTCAGGTATGCAACAGTGAGGATTCTTTAAGAGCCAAATGTACACATTTGACTGCTGGGATGTTGAGGTCCTTCCACCTCTGAAATTATGAGATTCTGTGGGTCTGCTGGTGCACTCCTTCCCTCTGGGATTCCTTAGTTTTCTTCAAAGCACAGGGAAAGATATAATCTCTTATATGTTGCTTGCTCTGCCTCGGACCTGGAACATTTGTAAATGTTTGTACCTTTTAAAAATTACTTTGGATAGTTTTGTACCTTTTATATTTATTTACTTATGTATATTTTGTAGAGAAATATTTAGTGATTGAGGTAAATTCATACTATTTATGCTTGATAAACTGAAGGCAAGTAAGGTTATTTTGAAATTATGAGAGAGACTTGGAAACGGAGGTCATGTGTGGTTTGTCTTTCATTCTTGAAGAGGACCATGACATCATGAAACTGATAACGTGACTTTCAATTGAACTAGATTTGAGTGAGGTAAGGAACAAGTCACTAGGAAGATACAGAAAATTAAAGTAAAAACAAATTAATTCCCATTTCAAGCTTCCCTATGATATAGATCAATCCACAGGTACAGAGATATTGTTCTTATTGAATAAAAGATACAAGTCTTCCTAGAAATGAGTTGAAAAGAAAAGAGACTGAATTATGGCATTGAGTGGATATCCTCTTTTTTATTTCTCTCAATAAAGTTAACTCATCTTGTGAGAGAGGAAGAGTTAGTGTTTAAGGTTTATGAATTCTAGGTGGTATAGTAGATAGACCAATTGCTTCAGAGTAAGAAAGACCTGATTTTATTCCTGACTACAACATATACCATCTATGTAACCATGACAAATTATTTAAATTATTTTACTCTTGATTTGCCCATATGTACACTAGGGATCCTGATGAGAATCAAATATGGTAACATGCAAAATACATTATAACCACCAAATTACTATTTAAATTTTATCTATTATTATCTTTAAGAAGAGGAGAAATGCATCATGATATTTCTATATGGGGAATGCGTTTTAATTTAAAAAATTGTATATAAAATGCCTTTCATTGGGGAGAACTCAAATATGTTAAATGACAAATGTTGGGGACCCAGTGACTTCTTCCAGGTCTTCTTAGTTATATATGTAGAAGATATGAGAAAGAAGATGGTGACCATGATCCATGACTGGGGTTTGACAAGACATAAATATCTACTGGACTAGAACAGAAATGACTGCAGCAGAGAGGACCGTAGAAACGATAATGTAGTCTTTACCCTGTAGAATTATTTTGAAGTTTAAATGAGGCACTGTTGGCAAGATATTTTGTAAACTTTAAATTATCAGTTATTGTTATTAAGACTCATGCTTATTGATCTTTTTTTTTTCTTTTTTTAAGCTAGATATGTGATTTCATTGAATTCAAGAATCTCCTAACAGGGAAGCTTCCATTACCCCTGCACTACATCCAGTGCTTTGAAGCTTCTGGACTTAAAAGAATACCTATGTAATAATAGATGAAGTGATTTGCCCAGGGCCACATAGGCTGAAGAAGGGCATGAAAGCTTTCCTCACTCCAAGATTATGTTTCTATCTACTCTCTTATCTCAGGCAAGCTGTATAGAGCCTTCTTTCCCATTTTACTTTAAAAATACTTATTAACTTTATGTCCAATTTCAACTAAAATGTGAAATAAGTAGTTGTAACATAACTATGCAATTTAAAACAATAGGAATTATATTGATCATTGATAAACATGATATTTAGTCATTTCTCCCTTCATTGAGTTGCAAACAAACTAGTTACATGAAAGGAATTTACTATCACCAATTACCTCTAAGATGAAAAGATGAATAACATTCCTTAGCAAAGAGGATGCTGTTCAACATCTTTTCCAGTGTACAAAATTCATCCTTAGCAGAATTAGCAGTTGCATGTGGAAGATTTGTGAGTGATTCAACTTTGAATTAAAAGAACTAGACATTTTAGGTGAGGCATAGACAACATCTCCTTAAAGGTAGAATTGAAGAGAAAAGGAAAGAACCAATAAGGCTATGGAAAAACCAGGACATTGCCAGAAGATTAACCAAAATGGAGGATAAAAGAAATCTAACTGAATTCGTTCTCTTAGGCTTTACACAAAGTCCAGAGCTTCGAAAAATATACTTTGTCATTTTTTTAATCATTTATATCATCACAATTATAGGAAACATAGTTATTGTCATAACCATGACTGCTAGTCAAACTTTGAGATCACCCATGTACTTTTTTCTCACCTTCTTATCTATTGCGGATGCTATCTACTCTTCAGTTGTTGCTCCAAAGCTGCTTGTGGATTTACTCTCTGAGAAGACAATGATCTCCCTGGAAGACTGTCTGACTCAGCTCTTTGCAGCCCATTTTTTTGGCGGTGTTGGAATCATGCTCCTTGTAGTCATGGCTTATGATCGTTATGTGGCCATCTGTAAACCACTACACTACATGGTCATCATGAATCCTTGTGTGTGCCACCTTCTGGTGGCAGCAGCCTGGATGGGAGGCTCTATACATGCCACCATACAACTCCTCTTCATGGCCCATCTTCCCTTCTGTGGCCCTAATGTTATGGATCACTTCATGTGTGACTTGTTCCCATTGCTAAAACTGGCCTGCATGGACACCCAAGTTCTTGGCCTTTTAGTCATTGCTAATAGTGGAGTACTGTGCCTATCAATCTTTCTTGTGTTAATTGCCTCCTATGTCGTTATCCTCTCTTCCCTGAAGGGTTGTAGTTCAGAAGGAAGGCGGAAGGCCCTTTCCACCTGCAGCTCTCACTTCACAGTAGTGGTCTTGTTTTTTGCTCCCTGTATATTCTTGTATGTGAGGCCAGTCATCATTTTCCCCATAGATAAAGCTGTATCTGCATGTGCTTCTATGATTACTCCTATGTTAAACCCCTTGATCTATACCCTGAGAAATATAGAGGTTAAAAATGCTATGAGGAAACTCTGGATTAGATGAATGCCTTTGACTCTTCAGGAAAAGTCAGCTAACTAATTGAAAATCATTCAAATATAGAAGGATACACAACTTTTAAAGGAATAAGATTCTAATCAAGGCACATAGTCCTTTCACTAGCAAAGATCATAATCCTTTCATAAACCTCCACACTGAAATTTCCAAGGCCATTTTTAAACAAATCTTTGAGAGAGGTTGTAAATAATTTCTTAAATAGATGACAAATCCTAATATTAACTGAACCTGACAGCATATTGAATGCTCCCTATCCATAGACTTCCATATATTAATATTGATGATAGTTACCACTGGTATAACCCATTAGGGTTTGCAAAATACTTCAAATATAGTTTATTAAAGACCTTTACAAATATTAACTCACTTTGCCCTCACAACAGCCTTGAGTGATAAATGCTATTATTAGCCTCCTTTTACATTCAAGGAAATTTAGGCTAATATACTATATAGCTGATGCCTTAGGATCCCACCCATAGTCATTATCCAATAGAAAAAAAAATCAAATCAATATCTTGATGATTTAAGTCCAATGTCCTATCTATTTTACCACCCATCTACCTCCACTTATGCCTCTGCAGAGAAGAAACAGAAGTGCATTTCCTTACATTCTCTCTTGGATTAGACTAAGGCATTACAATTATATATAACTCAATTTCTTTTTTCACTTTGTTTTTAATATCAGCTTTCTGTGTATATTGTCAAAGTCATTGTGAATATTGCATTGTTTTTCTCATTTCTCTCCTTCATCCATAAGTATTCCCATAATTTTCTGAATTTTTTTATATTCCTTATTTCTTAGGGTATAGTACTGTCCTTTTTATATTCCAATCTTGTACCATAATTTCTGTAACCATTTTCCAACAAATAGGACATACTTTATTTCTAATTATTTGCCATTATGAGCAAGCACTCTTGAATATTTTTATTTATTTGGATTTAATCTCTATAACTGTCTTTTTTTTTTTTGCAAATATCTAATTCTCGAAGATTTGGGCCAAAGGATATCTATATTGTACTTCATTATTTTATATTCAATAACTTTTTTTTTTAAGGATCATTCTCAAAACTCTTTTCCAGAATGGAAGGACTAATTCAAAATTCTATGACATTGTAGCATTGTGCCTGTCTTTAAATAAAGTCCTCCGAAATTGGCCATTTCCTTCCCCCCACGCTTTGCAAAGGTACAAAGGATAATTCCGTTGGGTAAAAAGATATATTTATGTCATTGAATAAAAGTATTTCATTTTCCTTTGTGTCAGTTCCTTCCCATATTCTCTTCTAAATTTGATTATATATTTTCTGTTTCAGACAGTAATAACAAGACGGACTCTTCCTTTGACCTTCATTTTTGAAAAAAAAATATTATTTACTATAAGTTTACAGCATTCAGTTCCACAAGTTTTTGAGTTCCAAATGTCCCCTCCCTTCCCCTTTCCTTCATGGTGGCATGCAATCCAATATAGGTTCTATATGTACCTTCACATTAAATATTAGTCAAGTTGTAAAGAAGAATTATAACCAATGGAATGAATCATGAGGAAGAAGAAATGAAACAAAACAAAATGAAAAAAAAGAGAGGGAGCAAGTATTTCGCTTCAGTCTACATTAAGATTCCATAATCCCTTCTCTGAATGTGAATAGCCTTTTCCTTCATGACTCCTTTGGAGATGTCTTATAACCTTGCATTTCTGAGTGGAGATCCGTCTTTCAAAATTAGTCATCACAGATACAACATGTCTGTAATTGTATGCAAAGTTCTCCTCTCCTCACTCAGCAACAGTTTAAATACATCTCACCAGGTAAATCCATCTTCTCCTCATTTCTTATAGCACAATAGCATTCCATTATATTCAGATACCACACCTTGTGTAGCCATTCTCCAATTGATGACATCCACTCAATTTCCAGTTCTTGGCCACCACAAAAAAAGCTGCTATAAACATTTTTGTACATGTGGGTCCTTTCAGTTGTTAGCTTTTAAAAGCAAATTCAAATTGAATAAACTATGCTTTAAAAACCAAGACTCAAAGTGTTTACTCCACAAGAAATATAAATCTTGCTCTCTACTGAAAAGGTAACAGATTGGAGAGGAATTTTGTTGTTTTTTTTAAAATTTTTATTCAGATAATCTCTACTTGAATCTGTTCTCTATTTACTACTTTTTTTTCTAGGGCAATTTACTTAACTAATAACTCATCCTCCAAACTCTTCCTACGTTCCTCCTCTGGCTAGGCCTGGTATAAATTAATAAGCATTTCAGTCATTTAATTTATATCTTCATCATCTATCTAAATCAGCATGCATAAGTACACTTATGTTTATAGAAATATCAATTCATCTTTCTATCTCTATTTCTTATGTATCATCTTCTGATGAATACTATCCTTGAATATCCTGCTCCCTGAAAGAAAGAACAATTTCTCATTTTTGTCTTTATGTAACACATACCAAGCCTATTCCTTTGTACACAGTAGATACTTGACAAATTTTTGCTGAATTATTATGGATAAGATGGAATCTTTATCTAAGGATCTGTCAGTCCTACCAGTTGGAAAATTAGATACACAGAAGTTGCTTGAAATTATCTTTGATGGATTTATCCCTGTCAAAATTCTCTTTTGCACTTTTTCACATAAATAAAGTCAGATATAAATAATTGGGAGAATATAAGTTGTTCGTTGTTTGGATGAGTTAATATAATAAAAATGACAATTTTACCTAAAAGAAATTGCTTAGTTAGTGCCATACCAATCAACTACCAAAAATATTTTATAGACCTAGAAAAAATTGTAACAAAACTCATCTGGAAAACAAAAGATCTAAAAAATCAAGGGAATTAATGAAAAGAAATGCTAGAGAAAATGACCTGGACATACCAGATTGTAAACTCTATTATAGAACAGCAGTCATCAAACTATGCATTATTGGTTGAGGAATTGAGTGATATGGCATAAAGTAGGTACTCTAGACATAGTAGTCGCTGACTATAGCAATCTACTATTTGATTAACTAAAGGGCTCTAGATGTTGGGATAAGAACTGACTATCTGACAAAAACTACTGGGAAAATTGGAAAATAGCATGGCAGAAACTGAGCATAGACCAATATCTTACACTGTATACCAAAAAAAAAAAGTCTACATGGATTCATGATTGAGATGTAAAGGCAAATGCTGTAGGCAATCTTGGAGAACAAGAAGCAGTTTACCTGTCAGATTTATGGAGAAGAGAAGAATTTATGACTAAAGAAGAGATAGACAACATTACAAAATGCACAATGGAAGATGGCATCATAGAAGCAGGACAGTTCTGCAGGTCCCCCTATAACCACCTCAAATACCTTATAAAACATGACTCTAAACAAATTTTAGAGCTCCAGAACCCACAAAATTACAGAAAAACACATGTGCCACTGAAGGCAGCGCAGCAGGTGGGATGGGAAGGGCTCATCACAGTTCTCTGGGAGCCAAGACCAGTCATTGCTTCAGCCCAAGGGCGGCCAGGACAAGCCTCAACTGGAGCATTTGGGATACTGGATCGCCGGCAGCTCTGGCAGTTCCAGAATTATCAACCCATAAGAAACAAGGACAAAGTGAAAG
>JAQQSV010022355.1:0-10596 GCA_028646515.1 Pseudochirops corinnae
TATGTGTGTGTGCACACATACATGTGTATACATGTATGCAGTGCATGTATAAACACATACATATACACATATATGATATATACACATATGTATATGCATGTATAAAATTAAAGAAAATCACACTAAAATAAAGCTGATTATATATGCATCCTGAAAAAAATTCCTTCCATTCATATATACAAATGTGTTCTTCTATTCCTCAGTCAATGAGCCTCTAAATTACTTGAATTTTGTTGTTGTTGCTATTGTCACCCAAAGTGAAGACCTGTATTTTGCCCAATTAAGTGATTTATTTATCTGTTGTCTCCCCATTCCCCTACTCAATGAACTCCAATGATTTCCTTTTAGGATCAAATATAAAATTGTTCATTTAGCATTCAAAGTCATTCATAACTTCCCCCTCTCCTCCACACATGCTCTAGTCCTCTTACACTTTACAAATCCCTCTCTCATCTCCTCTGTGATTCAGTGACTCTGACATCCTTTCTGTTGCTGCAGCAAGAAACTCCATCTCCTCACTCCGGGCTGTATTTACTGCTGTACTCTGTTCCTAGAATGTTCTCCTTCATCTTTGCCTCCTGGCTTCCCTGATTTCCTTCACGTCCCAGCTAAAATCCTACTTTTTTGCTCCAAACCATTTCCAGTTCTCCTTAATTCTAGTGCCTTCATTCTGAGATATATGTATGTATGTATGTATGTATGTATGTATGTATATGTGTGTGTGCATATATATGTATGCATGTATATCCTATTTGTGTATGGTCACTTGACATGTTTCCTCCATTAGACTTTGAGTTCCTTCAGAATAAGGACTGTCATTTACCTTTCTTAGTATTCCTAGTACTTAATCCATAATAAGAGTTTATTAAATGTTTATTGACCTTTTATATATTTTCTGCAACAGCAGAATTTTGAGGAATAATTAAGCAAAATGTGTGGGGGTGGGGTAGGGAGCAGAAGCAATCCTTAACTTTAAGTAGCACTAAATGAGGAGTCTAACAGTGATCATTAGTCAAGACTAATTCTGGTAAGGTTAATTTCAATAAATCGAGGGTGAAATATAGCAATGAAAAGCCATGCAGTCAATATTATTTTATCACTCTTCACAACATTTGGGAGAAAAGTGGAGAAAATATAGAGAATGGAAAAAGGAATGTTGTATAATATATTTTTCACTACAGTAGGTTCATGGGCTTTTGCTAATCTGGCATTTATGGTGATTTACATTTCATTAAAATTAATGGAACAAAATGTCTCCTCCATGAGGAAAACAAATCTGGGATTAGCTATATATTCTGACCTTGGAAGTGCTAGGCAGGTTTGGTAAGTCTCTTAGGAGAGAAATGTAAGGGTCTCATGCTCTACTGATGCCCAGAATTAATTGTGTCAGATGGTTACCTCAAGGTAACATAATCAAAAGAAAAATTTGCATTTGACTTCCCTCTCTGTATCTGTCTGTCACCTCCCACATCCTTCTCTCCTTCTAGTTTTCAATTTCCCTTCTTTTTCTTTTACCTTCTCCCCCTTTCCATCTCATGCACCCTCTTCACTGATCCTATCCCTGCTCCTCTTTATACTGAGGAATATGTCAATTCCTATACTAACCAAACATTAATTCTTCCTTTTAGCTTAAAAATTATAACCTCCTCTGAGAGAGGTAAGCCATAGTGCCCTCTGCCTCTCTCTTAAAAGGCCCATCTGCTCTAGAACTGTGCATGTTATTGGTAAATTATTCAGTCCTGAATAGATCTGGACGTAATGAGCTGCTTTTCTTGAACTCGTGTGTTCCTTATAACAATACCCTGGCATTTTGGTGAAGATTTACTTATAGCTTAGGTTTTATCCCATGCTTAAGCGCCCCCCTTCCCACTCCCCAAGAGACCGCTAGAAAGATACTTTCTATATAACATGAAGCAGCTATGGGATAAGTATTTCCTAAACACACACACACACACACACACACACACACACAATGGCTAAACACAAAAAGCTTTCACCAACTCACATTAATAGAAAAATGGATTCAATAACTTATACTTAATACTATACCTTTTTTTAATTGACAAAAGCTTAAACAAGCTGAGTACGATTAATAACTCCTGTTATACTATGTTGGAAGTCTGTGACTTAAAACCCCCAAAAAGTGGAACATTTTTTGAAACTACTGAAAATGTATTTTACATTTCATCTAGCTCATAGTAATCACCTAATATATGCTTGTTGATTAATTTTAAAATGTGTCTAAAACAGAACCCATTATCTTTTTTTCTCATCCCTTCTTCTGAATTACTGTTATGATAACTGTCAAGGGCAACAATATCCCCCAGGTTCTTGCCCTTAGTGTCATTCTTCATTCTTCATTCTCTCTCACTCTACATATCCAATCAGTTGTCAAATCTTGAATTATTTCAGTGTCTATATCCTCTTTTACATTTCTGCCTTTCTCCTCACCCACATCCTTATTCAGGTCCTCATCACATCTCAGCTAGACTGTTGAAGTAGACTCCTAATTGTTCTTCTTGCCTCAAGTATCCTCTTTCTAAGCAACCCTTCAATCACCTGCCAAACTGATTTTCCTGAAGTTCACATCTGACCATCAGTTCCCTACTCAATAAACTCCAGTGACTCCCCATTGCTTCAGCCCTTCCTACCTTTCAAATCTTCTAATATATTTTGATCTACTTGTCATTGCCATTTGCCATTAATCACATGAAACACTCCATTTCTTATCTCTTTTCCTTTGATCTGGCTATATGCACTTGATATTACTCGTTTGTGATATCTTCATGTATTTCTTTTATTTTGCTTTGTTTTTAAAACAGCTCAATTTATTCTTCTACAATAATGCCTTTCCTGGTCCCTGTGATTTCTAATGCTTTTCTCTTGAGGATAACCTTTTATTTGCTTTATATCTGCTTTTATCTTTTTTTGTGTATGTTTGTGTATGCATACACACATGTTTATATAGCTTATCTCAATTTAAGTTTTTTTAAAGCAGGTCTAGTCTTTTGACTTTATATTCATAGCATCTAATACAGAGTTTGGCATATAATTGGTGTTTAATACTTGCTCACTTTCTTGCTCGAATGACATAAAGACATTATGTTGGCCCTCACAGAGCTTACAATGTAGTGGAGGCAGAAGTTGCTTTTCTTCGAATTAGTGCACAAGTATATAAAAGAGGGGATAAAGTGGCATGTGAAGTTAAAAAAAGGGAGGTAAGGTGGAGCTGAGGCAAGGCTCCTCAGAGAAGGCCATATTCAATTTAGGTCTCATATGCTAAAGCAATAATCTCTGTATCAACAGGTCAATTCCTTTTGACTAAAATAATATATTTAGCCAAAGCCACTAAAGTCATTTTGAGGGTTTTATGTTTTTATGGGGGTTTTTTGGATAGTGACCATTGTAGCCAGGGTCTGCTGAAGAGATTATGATCAAATCTGGTCAAGTAGTGTCGCATGTAAGGGAAGAGCTTACCTAATATAGGTCTTTTCTAGGGTAACTGTCAGTGGCACAAAATCTATGGCATTCCTAATGTAACCCAGGGCTTCTTCAGACTTCTGAGTCACTAACAACTCTCTACACACACACACACACACACACACACACACACACACACACACACACACACACACACACATGTTTTGTACATATTTTCTCCTGGGTTAGGATGTTACTTCCTTGAGAGACAATTTTTGTCTTTTTCTTTGTCCTCAGCTCTTAGTGGAGTTTGACTCGTAATAAGTATTTAATAAATGTGTTGATTCTTTGATTGTTTTACTTAACAAGAGCCTTAGTGTCTGACTTGTACCTCATCTTTAACATTCATTCTAGCAGAAATACTTCATATCTTTCATATTTTTCACAATGTTATATGTGCTTACTTGATCTGGAGTCTCAGTTTTGATTCATCTGTATTTCAAATATTTTTTTTTTTGTTCTTTTGGCATAGTAAAAAGTATTTTTTCTTTTATTGATTACTTTTATTCTCCATCAGTGGGGGGAGGGCAGAGAGAGAGAGAGAGAGATTGACTCTTGATTTTCCTTTTAACCACTAAACATTTTCTATTTCAACATTTTAATAATATATCCAAGAACTGGGAGAATGGTATTTTTGCTTTTTTTGTTGTCTATTTATATCTATGCAGAGAATCTATATGTAGATAAGGAGTACTTTAGTTCCCTTAGAGTTCTAAATCTATCATTTTCTTGCAACATGATCATGCCCAGATCACCTCAGATGGAGGGACATACTTCTGAGAGAAGACATTTTGTATTTCTCTACCATGTGGGTGGAAGCAACCTTTTTCAGTTGGCTACATAGCTGGAACATATTGCATTTTTAAAACTACCAGACTGGGACAATCTCATTCTCTTTCCTGTGGCATATAGGGGACTGAATATAGATCTTTTTCACCACAGCATAGGCAAAAATAAATTTAGCTGGGTGGGCTTAAGGGCTACCTTTCCCCTCTTAGATCCTGTGGCTTTAAGAAATGAGTTTTGGGGTTTTGGTCTAGTCTGTTTATTTTCTACTTTTCAATGCTGAGAACAAAGAGTGGAATACCTAGACCCAGACATGAGCCACAGTGACCTTGGGGGCAGGATTCTAGAACAAATGTTACTTCTAGTCCAGCAAGAAGACCTAAAAGGCAAAGGTGTCCAGAACTTGAGCCCCAGGAGTTGAGCTATTTACTTGGAACTTAGTGAGACTATATATGATATAAGAATCGAGGTAAACTGTGAACATAACCTCCTTTCCCTTCATAGGGAATAAGGTGGTGTAAGGGAGGATTAAGTTGAGAAAGTGTTTGTATACTTGTTCTTGCTCTACCTATGAAGTATATATTCTATTGTAAAATGTAACCTAAGTGATTATAAGTGTAATTTAAGTTGAGTGATTAATTAGAACAAAGGACCCCTTAAGAGGGGATTACCAAGGGGTGGCTAGGTGGCTCAGTGAATAGAGCACCAGCCCTGGAGTCAGGAGAACCTGAGTTCAAATGTAGCCTCAGACACTTAGCACAAAAAACTAGCCATGTGACCTTGGGCAAGTCACTTAACCCAAATTGCCCTACCTTCCCCGCTCCAAAAAGCAAAAAAAAAAGGAGGGATTACCATAATTAGGGGTGTGTGGCCAATGGCAGAGAGATGAGATACTCTACCCAAAGTTCTCTTAAGGCTACCAAAGCACACTGGGAGAAAGCTGGAATATATCATACCTGGCTTCTAGGCAGTGAGGTGGGGATTGGGGGTGGCAATCAAAAGTAAAATAAAAAGTTTGTCACAGATCACTCTGGGCAACAAAAATGATTTATAACCTTTAATGAACAAAAAAAATGTGGGATTGCTCTGGGATTGTAGGGAAAGTTGATATTTAACAATGTAAGACTCCTGCTCCATAAGGTTCTTAATAAATCTTTGTAAATGCTGTTTACTTTGATAAAATAAAGCAGTTGGCCAGGAATCTGAAAATGTTACAACATTGGAGAGGAGGGAAATGTATTGAAGTTGAGTCAACCAATGTCCCTTGAATTAAAAAAGCTACTTTAGGATCAGAACATTGTTTAATTGTTATTAATGTTTTTATTTAACCTGCAGTCAAGTAAGGGATTTTAGACCAGGTGAAATGCAACTTGATTAATTCTGTCCTTTTCCCAAAGAGCCTGGCAACATTGTCCTTCACCAGCTGGAGTTTGTGTAAGGCCTTATGGAGCAAGTCAGCCCAAAGGGAGGAACAATCATCTCATCTTCATGGGTTGAATCCTGCCTTGCCTGAGCACCTCGCATAATTAAGGCATTGTTCGACCCCTCTCTAGGGGGCTGTGAACACAAACGTATTATACTGGTTATGCTTGTCAGAGCTGTCAGAAATCTTGACTATTACTTGTGATGCTTCTCACCCTTCCTCTTGGTTAGCAGACATAGGGAGAAAGCTAGAGATTTAAGGTATAATTCTTATTGTAAAAAGAAACTACTGGTAAATTTAGGGGATTTTTATATTTCCACTAATGTCAAATTTAACTTTAATTGATGCCAATTATCAATGAAATTTTAAATAATCAGTGCCACATGTCTAGGATATTAGGAGCAGCATTAGGGATGTTCCTTTAATTACTTAAATTTTAGAACATCTGCCTATTTGATCTTCCATACCTTTTTACTAAGATATAATGAACTTAAAATATGTAGTGCATGCTTTTTTGTGTTTAATGAAATTTAATCCAAAACACATTTCTCAAATGACTACTATATGTAAGGCACTGTGTGAGGCACTAAGTATAACAAGTCAAAAATGAAATAACCTTTGATATCAAAAAGCATTTATTCTACCATGGTAAATAATGGGATCATATATAAATGCACTGCTGTGCATATTACTTGCAAGAAGCACTAATTTTCATATGTTCTATTTTGTGGCAACAGTGATCATATTATGAGTTTCTACTGACATTAGACTGACTCAATGTCTGGACATAGATAAAACAAAATTAGACGAAACTGATTGAACTTGTATTAAGTTCTTGTATCAACAATGCAGTATTTACAATGCCTACAGTAACTATATGTTGATATGATTATTAATCACAAAATGTAACAGGCCCACTACATGGGGAACATAGCTAAAATATTTATTCAAATACCAGCGAACTGAATTCCAAAACCAGAAAGTCAAAGCCATCACAGTAGTTATGAAGTTGACATATGTAGTTAATGCAGTAAACACCCACATTCTCAAGCCTTCAAAACAGAACAGGCTACCTCAGGCAAAGCTCCTCCTTTCCTCACTCATGGCAGCAGCTCAAGGTCCATGTGGCCGCTTCAGCCACCTGCAGTTCTCATCCCTGGAAGTCCTCAGCAGGAGTCCTTAAAAGAAATTCTGGCTGGCTCAAGAAAAATGAGTTCCCACCATTTCTGCTTTCAATCACCACACTGGCTCCAGCACGGCTCTGGTTTTTTCCTGCCCTACTCTTCCTGCTCATCAGCAAGTTCAAGGGGCGTGGAAGGTCTTCAGATCCCACAATCATTAGAGTTCTTTGTCAACTGGGTATTAGATTTCGTTCCAGACATTTCATCAATTTCATTTGTGAGATTTTTAATTCTGTGTTTTTAAACATGGTTATTACTCTAAGGAAAGTTTCAAAAGTTTCCACGCTTACAGATAACACAGTTATGATTCCATTATGTTTAGGTAACATGGCAGTAGGTGTTTCATGTGTTTCAAAGATCACTAAAGACCAAAATGAGATGGGATCCATTACTCCGGAATACAAAGGAAAGTGAAGTTGGGAATGACAACTCCAACAAATGGTAAGCTATAGAAAGAAGGAGCCAAATTAATGCTCAGGAAACAAGCAGATCTCCAGACAGGTTTCTATTGATTCTTTTACACCTAGGAAAAGATTTCTTGCAGTCTGGGAAAAGTAAGCAGAGCAGTGGGGAAAAAGAAAAGAAAAAGAAGAAACAACAGCAATAAAAAAACCAAACTGCTAAGAATTGTTTCAGTAACTGGGGTGCTATACAGTGGGAAAAAGCCATTTTTACTGTTGAAACACACCTTTTCATTCAATACCATATACAAAAACCATTGTCAGAAGTCCAGGAGAGCTTGTGCAATTTGGTTATCTTTATTATACTGTAAAAGATCCACTCGAAGATACTTTAGGGATTTTTTACTTTTAGCGAGCCTGGAAGTCTTATCTCAATGGAAAGAAGATGTGGTCTGATAAAATATTGATATACTGAGAAGCAGTATAGTTCTAGAATTACAGAAATTCCCAATGGATGGTGTAAGATAGCAACCTGAAATTGTATCATATGATATGTCAGGAAAGATTATGAAATACATACAAGAGATTGATATAAATATGCTTCAATGACCTAGGAATAGATCTGAAAATTTGTTGGCTAAAATCAAGGCTAGATATGAGGAAAATGGATTTTTTTTTTTTTATCAATGAAGTTTTGAAATTTTTTTTTTAATTTTTAAATTTATTTTTTATTTTTTTCTTTTGTAATTGATTGGTTTGTTTACTTTTAGTTTACAAGATTCAGTTCCAGAATCTCTGGAGTTTCAAATTTTCTCCCCTCTCTCTTCCCCCCAACCCCCATGGCGGCATGCAATCAAGCATAGGATCTGCAAATACTTTCACATTGGACACTAGTCTGGTTAGCTCGACCCAGCCAAGAGCAAATGGATGTTTTTCCAATTAGATGTGATTTTGTTTGTGTGAAATGTGTTTTGTAGTTGTGTTCATTTAGGTACTGGGTGAAAATGGATTTTTAATCAGTGGGATGCTTAATATCTTATATGATTTAAGTGAATTTTTATGAAACACACATACGCATACAAACATATATATATACACACACCTTATGAACTCTGTCAAATCATGTAAAATAATCCCTAATTGAAGCAAAAAGGGAATATTACTTATTAAGATTTTTAAAGATAGAAAATGCTATAATGTTAATTGTGTATGAATACATTCATAATTATACTTTGACCTAATTTATGTAAGAAATCAGATGTTAAATATATTAGAATATTTACAGATTGATTTGAGGGAAGGCAAAAATGATTTCACATAGGCAATATCACGTGAGGTAGACATTGAAGGAATGTAAATATTTTAAGATGTAGAGGCAAGAAGAGAGTTAGATTCTAGGCCTGGAGATGCAAAGCAGGAAGATGAGAGATTGAATGTTCTGAGTGAAGAACAAAACGTCCAGCGTGGTTGGATCATAAAGTACACAAAAAAAGACAAATGAGAGTGAATTCTCTTCGATTTTATCTTTACCACACAATAGTTTCTGGTTGTTGTTCAGTCAAGTCCAACTCTTCATGACCCTATGTGGGATTTTCTTGGCAAAGATTCTGGAGTGGTTTTCCATTTCCTTCTCCAGATCATTTTACAGATGAAGAAACTGACTTGTTGAGTTAATTGCCCAGGTTCACACAGGTAATAAGTATCTGAGGCCTGATTTTAACTCTGTTCTTTCTGATTCTAGGCCCAGGACTCTATCCACTATGCTGCTCAACTGTCACAACTGTTTCCTAGAGCACTTTAAAGTGAAGGCAAATAAAAAAGCCTTCAATTTAGAATCAGGGAACCTAGACTGACAGCCATACTTACTACCTGTGCAATCTTAGCAAAATCTTTTCATCTCCATAGGCCTGTTTCCTCATTTATAGAAAGAAAGGTGTTGGATCAGATGATCTCTAAGACCCTTCTAGATATTTAGTCCTATGAATATTTTCATTTTCATATTTTACTTCTCTCATATTTAAATAATCCTGAGGTAATAAATTAATTCAATTCAATAAACATTTGTCATGTGACTTCTTTGGGCCAGGTAGTGTGTAAGGTGATATTTATACAAAGAAAAAAGTTATAGCAACACCTGTTCTCAATAAACTGAGATTCCATGTGGGAGTGGGAGTGGGGAGGACACACCACGTACACAAACATATAAATGCAAGGTGTGTCTAAATTAATAGAAAGCAACAACATTAATTAGAGAATATACCATGTGGGAGTAGCAGGAAAGACCTTGTATAGCACTTGTGCTTATAAGTAGGAAATTCTATGATGTAAAAATGAGAAGGGAATGTATTCTAGATATTTCTCAGTACACTATGTCTCATTCACTGAAGAGTAAATAACTCCCCAAAGACTGCATTGAAAGAAGAATCCTAGATGAGACATAGCTATATTTGAATCTCTTATACTCTTTTGTACTGGTCTCCATCATACCCGTTTACAGGATAGCTTTACCCTTCTCACCCCCTTTAGCTTCATTTTATGTGTCATCTTCTCCCATTAAATTATAAATTCCTTGAGGACAGAGGTTGTCTTTTTTTTTTTTTTAATCCCCAGAGTTTAGCACAGTACCTGGCATATAGTAGGCATTTAATAAATGCTTATTAAGATACAGTCTAGACAGAGAACATAGAGGGCAAGCCAGTTTGGTATAGAAAGAGCATGAAGGAGGATGATATGAAAGAAGACAGAAAAGGTAAGATTGGTTCCATACTGAGTAAGGCTTTAAACACCATGCTGAGGATTTCATTTTTCATCCTAGGAGCAACAGAGAGATATTGAAGGCTTTTGGGAAAGGTATAATATGCTTATAATTGATATTTAGATTTATAAGATTTGGGGTGGCTAGGTGGCATAGTGAATAGTGCACCAGCCCTGGAGTCAGGAGGACCTGAGTTCAAATTTGACCTCAGACCCTTAACACTTACTAGCTATGTGACCTTAGGCAAGTCACTTAACCCCAACTGCCCCATCTTTCCCCCTCCAAAAAAAACAATAAATAAACAAATAAATAAATAGATTTATAAGATTTACTGCTGTGACCAGCGCAGAAATGTGGCCTAGCAACCAGCTGAATAAGAAGAGAGAGAGGGGAGGGGAGAGAGGGGGTAAGAGAGAGGGGAGGAGAGAGAGGGGGGGAGAAAGAGGGGGGGAGAGAGAGAGGGGAGGGAGAGAGAGAGGGAGAGAGAGAGAGAGAGAGAGAGAGAGAGAGAGAGAGAGAGAGAGGGAGACAGGGATGTATTCGATAGTCTGTTTATTACAAAGCCATTTC
>JAQQSV010022356.1:0-10596 GCA_028646515.1 Pseudochirops corinnae
TTTGTATTCTCTGAAGTTCAGGGTGCTGACTTTTCCCCCTGAACTAGGTACATGATATGTTTGATTAAAGTAAGATTGTTAACCCATTTTGAGTTGCTTTCCTTTAGAAAAGCAGATCTAAGAACCTGTGCTAGTAGCCGCCCTAGGTATGCTAGGCTGCTTACTGTTACAACCTGGTAGGGAGGAGGGTATCTTTATCTTTCTTTGTTTTTGTTAATCAATTGTTTTCAGTTATGCCTGACTCTCCATGACTCCATTTGGGGTTTTCTTAGCAAAGATACTGGAGTGGTTTGCCATTTCCTTCTCCAATTCATTTTACAGGTGAGGAAACTGAGGCAAACAGGGTAAAGTGACTTGCCCAGGGTCTCACATCTAAGAAGTGTCTGTGATCAAATTTGAACGCCAAAGCTGCCGTTTTGTACAGTCTGGTGCTCTACCATCTAGCTGCTCTAAACAAAACAAAGACAGGATAAATTGGAGGTAACCTAGAAGAAAAGCACTAAGATTAAGAGTGGATGGTAAAGGTTTCTTGCAGAAGGTGGGACTTTAGCTAACCCTTGAAGGAAGCCAGGAAAGCCTAGAGGCAGAGAGGAGGAAGGAGGTACTTCAGGCATGAGGATAGTTAGTGAAAATGCCCAGAGCTGGGAAATGTCAACATCCTTCTTGAACCAGGACCTGAAGAAGCCAAGGCATCCTTCCACATGTAGACTGAGCAAAGCAACATCTTCACGTGCAGCACGCCAAGGGGAAATCTGGATAAGGCGGCCCATGGGTCTGCCTGGGAGCAACTGCTTCCTCCCTATCCGAAGTGGGTAGAGCCTGTAAATTGTAAAGCGATCCTCAGAGCTTTGGGAAATTGGGGTCCACAGGGAAGTAACGAGCAAGAGAACAAGAATCCTTCCCACTATAGTCCTGGCCAGTGGTCACCAACCCTTTGCTCGTACTTCCTGCTCACCTTAACTGCTCAAAATCCTCACCTCCTTCAACAGCACCACCTTCTAGAGCCATGGTTCTTAATCTGGGGTCCACAGATGCCCAAGGATCGATTCGGGAAAAGGGGGGTCTGTGAGCTTGGAAGGGGGAACAGTGACATCACTTTCCCAGTATTGTTGATTTCCTTTACATTCTGTACATTTAAAAATATGATTCTGAGAAGGGACAAATGGGCTTCACCAGATTACTCAATGGGGCCCTGCTAACAAGCCCTGCTCTAGAGGAAGCCTTTCTGATCCCCCCAGTGCACCCCCTCCCTAAGGGTCTTGTATTTATTCTGTGTGTGTGTGTGTGTGTGTGTTTAGGCATGCACATGTATCATCCCCTCTCTTCCCCATAATACGAAAATTCTTTGAGAACAGGCATGGTTTCTTCATCTTTGTTTTGCTAGTACTTCCTGGCAGCACATAGCAGGTATTTAATAAAGACTTGTAATGGATTGATTATGTCACAGGATCATAGATTTAGTCCTGGAAGAAACCCCAGAGGTCCTTCCCTCAGAGGGAGTCCAATTCCCTCGTTTTACAGATAGGGAAGCTAAAGCCCAGAAAAGTAAAGTGGCAAAGTCAGAAAGAGCCCAAAGGGCAGAGTTAGGATTTGATCTCTGGTATTCCACCTCCCAACCCAAACTTCATCACTCTGCCCTACTTCTGTGTAATTTCTCACCCTATCACCATAATGCCAGAGCTTGGTAAGACAGAGTCGTGCACAGGGTAGATGGTGAAGGGACACTTGGTGAACTGAATCCTCCACCTGAGCTTCCTTCTCAGTAGAGGCAAGAGAGATGTACATTTATGGTTAAATCTTGTTTTCCTTGAAGCAAACACAACATTCCAGCAGATGTTTCTACTTCCAGCCTCACTGGAACTTTATGGAGCTGCTGCCTCTCTTCCAACCACCAGACAGCCGTGGGACATGTGAAGGCCTGAGGAGCTCAGTGCTGTTTGGTATGAAACAGCTCTGGCCAGCGTCCCTGCCACATGGAAGAAAGGCATCCAGGAGAGGGGCGTTTCATCTCTTCCTTTTGGTGGAGGAGAAGGGAGTAAAACCCATGAGAGAAAAATGGAAGAGAACAGGAGAGCAATCCAGGGGAAGGAATCCCAGTCTGAGGCCAACATACCCTGGTTCTGTTGTGTTATGACGAATAGACTGTATGAGCTCCCTCACTACCCTTGCAAAATGGGGAAGGATTATCCTGAGAGCTGTTGCTTTTCATTCTCAAAGAGGACCAAAATGACATCACAATGTTAGAGTCAAGGTACAAATATGCTTGGCAGAGACAGCAATATTGGAACAAAGGACTAGTCTTGACCCCGTGCCATCTGTTGTTCTGCTAAGCCTCTGCATCCAAAGTCTGTTGTAATGGTGGCACAGAGGATGAGGATTATTTCCTGTGCGTGTACCCCAGATTGAGGGCAAATGGTGTTTTGAAAGTGTTCCTTACATTCCTTACCAAGATGGTGCCACCACTCCACCATGAGCTCAACAAGGAACGTGAGTTCTTCCTCCAGTCATGAATATGGGATCAGCTAAGTCATCTGTACTTTCTCACTCAATCTTCTTGTGGGCCAATGTCACTTTGAACTGGGGTTGAGGGTGGATTTCGGAATCCCAGAATGTGAACTTGAAAGGGATGTCGGGTCTGTCCAATCCAACAAGCACCTGAATGTGAATCCTCTCTACATCATAGCCAACAACAAGTGGTCTCTCAAACTTTACCTGAAGACTTCCTATGAGGGGGAACCCACTACCACCTGAAGCAGCTACTTGTTCTACTTGTTACAAAGTAGAGGCAGCTAGGTGGCGCCATAGAGTACAGAGTGCTAGGCTGGGAATCAAGAAGACCCATCTTCCTGAGTTCAAATCCAGCCTCAGACATTACTAGCTGTGTGACCCTGGGCAAGTCGCTTAACCCTGTTTACCTCATTTTCCTCATCTATAAAATGAACTGGAAAAAGAAATGGCCAACCACTCCAGCATCTTTTCCAAGAAAACCCCAAATGGGGTCATGAAGAGCAGGATACAAACAACAGCAATTTGTTACAAAACATTTCTTTGCATCAAGATGAAATCTATTCTTTGAGACTTCCACCGATTGCTTTCCCCTAGTTCTGCCCCATTGGGCCCAAGAAGAACAAGTACAATCTCTCCTCCACAAGGCAACCCTTTAAATACTTAAAGGCAACTATCATACCCATCTCTAAGCTCCTTCCATGCATCCATAGCTATCTGGTTGCCATCTTGAGGATGCTTTCCAATTTATCCATGCCCTTCCTAAACCCTAGCAGCCAGAATGGGATGCAAAACTCCATTTGTGGCCTAGTCAGGGCAGATTAGACTGGGATGCTTGCTTTCCAGCTTCCAAATACTCTTTCTTTCTAACATAGCCTAATTTTGCAATAGCTTTACAATGAAAAGAAGGCTGAATTTGGAGTCGAAGGACCTTGGTTTAAACCTGGCTAGACCACTTATTACCAATAAGACCTTAGACAAGTCATTTGACTTTTTTAAAATTTTAATTGCTCAAACATCTAAACAATAATGTTTCATCCCTGTAGTTTCATTCTAAGTTATTTGCTATATGTATGTGTTTCTCTTAAGAGCTATTTTCAAGCAAAAGGTTTAATTTTTTTTTTAACCAAGACTCAGTTTTCTCATCTAGCAAGAAAGTAAATTAGGGGTTAGTAAATGTTTCTAGGAGTTTGCAGTTCATTGAAACCCCACCCCTGCACTGTGGTAGTGAGATCCATCCTGCCCTACCGGAAAGTCAGAGGAGTGATGGGGGAGGGCATAGGAGAGAATAGATTGGGGGAGGGGTTATACAATGGGATGGCTGTTTTGGGGTGGTGGGTAGGGGAAAGATGGGGAGAAAATTTGTAACTCAAAATCTCATGGAAATGAATGATGTAAACTAGAATAAATGAAAGCTAAAAAAAAGAAACTGAATAACAGGCAAGAAAAAAAAATTCTTTCAAAAAAAAAAAGAAACCCCACCCCTCTGATCTTTTTTGTGCAAGCTTCTGTGGAGCCTCATTTTCCTAATTGTACCTGTGAAATAGCTGCTTTTTAAACTCACTGGCTTTCTGAATTTCATGTTCTTAGATTTGGCCCAATGTTCTTCTGCCTGTGAAATCTCTTTTGCATCCTGACGCCATCATCCGCTGAATCCACTAACTCTCTCAGCTTTGTGTCAGTGACAAATTTGATAAATATTCAACCTATGGCTTTATCTAAGTCATTGATAACAATGGTGGTGATAACAACCATCATCATCATACCCATTATTTATATTGGGTTTAAAGGTTTGCAAAGAGCTTTAGATAGTGCCTGGCATACAGTCGGTACTTAATAAATGCTTCTTGACCGACTGATCTCCTTTGAGCTGCAAGACAGTCCTGGGAGACAGGCACTATTAACATTATTAATATTGTCATCCCCTTTTTACAGATGAGGAAGTTGAGGCCCAGAGGTAAAGTGATTTCCTGAAGTCACAAGGCTATGGGAAGGATCGGTTGGGGGTAAGGTTTAAAGCTAGTTTTGACTCCTAATCCAGCATCTATCTACTAAGACACATATCCTGGGATCGGTAAAACTTCAGCAGGGCTTTGAGGCCAGTCTGTAACCAGAGGCCAGGCTCATGCTGTGATGGGAACTAAGGGTCAACCTCAGGCCAGGGTTAGGGTTCAGTCTGTGACTACAGCCAGAGGTCAGTCGGTGGTCAGGGTCCATAGCTGGTCTCTGGCAGAAGCTAGAGGTCAATGTAGAGCCAGAGCTGGAGTTCAATGCTTGACCATTGCCAGTCCTGGGGTTCACTCGGGCTATAATCCGAGCACAGACACAGAGCAGAGCTTTCCCCTGGCTCTTCAGTCAGTCCAGATAAGACACAAACCTGTGACCTTGGTCTTATTAACTCTGTACTCTATCCCACTGAGCTGCCTGGCACATGGCCAGTGAAGGCTCTGGGCCTTGGCTCAGGCCTGCCTCCCAGCCGCTCTCTTTCCATCAGTCATCTGGGCCCTTCCCAAACTGAACATATCTGCCGTGACCGTAGCACTCACTAAGAGAGCCCTTGGGGCAGATATTACCCTGGCCTTTCCATCTCTGCTTTGAGCATGTTGCCAAGCCTGAACTACAGAGCCACAGGGAAGAGAAGGAAATATTACTAAAGTTATGAGTGAGCAGAAAGGCCAGTAAGAGCTCCAGGGTCTGGAGCCTGCATCCAAAGGGCCATTAGTCCCAACCCATCTATGGAGGATCACTCATGTGGACCCTGGACAACCCCCCCACAAAGATATTAATTTATAGCTAGGTCTGATTTAAGGCTCTGGAGAACCAACTCCCCTTCTCACCCCTGCCTGACAGAGGGAGGGATGCTGGGGAATCTGGCCCTTTTTCAGAGGCATCTACAAAGTTTGCCTTCATTGCCTTATGCTAACTTTGTCCTTCTACCCCTGACCCTATCCAGGCCTTACTGAATTTCACTAGATCAGTGCCCACCACTACCAGCCCCAAGGAGTACCTGCATTTTAATTGAGAAGTGCACACAGAACCCAAAGAAATGGAATCTCAGGCATAGCTGGTAAGGGGTGGATGCTTTGAGGCAAAGACCTTTCAGACTGGCCTCAGATTATACTGTCCTGTGAGGAAGGCTGGCCCTGAGCTAAGGAAGGGAGCGAGAGGTGAAATATATCCAAAATGTCAAACAGCAAAGGCTACACCCTTCTTCCTCTCCCATGCAGGCAGCAGGCACCAACATAGTTCTTCTCCTCCTCTTCCTGCCCTGAAGGCAGAAAGAAAGTCAAGAAAGGAAGAATGCACATCTGGTTCTCTAAGGGGGAGAGGTAAGCCACTTTGGCTTTCCTTTCCCTCTTCTCCCCTTATTATCTTCTCTCTTCTCTGTAACTCTGTGTGTCTCTTCACTCCCTCTCTTTCTTTCTCTCTCTCTCTCTCTCTCTCCCTTTTCCATCTCTCTCTCTGTCTTTTCTGTCTCTCTCTCTCTCCCCTTTCCTCTCCCATCTCTATATCTGTCTCCCTTCTCTCTTTCCATCTCGTCTCTCCTTTTCCTTGTTCCTCTTCCTCTCTTCTGTCTTTCCCCCTCCTCTCTATCCTTTGCCCTCTTTTCTCTCACTTCTCACATTCCCTATCACACTAAGGGATGTGTATATCCATGTAGTACACATAATATCAACCACTCTTGAGATTACTCTTTCTAATTCCACCCTCAATGGCAAGCCAATGACCTTCATGGTCACCCTTAGCAATGGCTGCAGTTTTTAGTCTTCATCTGCTGCCTCCTCCCCTCACCTCTATCCTAAACCACAGCAAGAACCTCAGGGATTGTTCCCAATCTTGAAGGACAGGGCTGGGCCAAGCCCCTACCCTTCCCCTCCTCCATCTTCTCCTTGGCCCACTGCTCTCTTTCCATTTCCAACTCTCCTCTGGCTGGTCCAAAAACATCCCATTAAACCCTGGCTGAGAAGGTATCCTAACAGGGAGTAGCAAAAGAACCAAGCTTTTTGACACATGGTTAATTGGGCAAGATTAGGAGGGAAAATGAAGATGTTCCAATGGGGAAGGGAGTTGGCTCCAAGTATAAGACATCGATTACACAGTATTGGCTGAGAAGTAGGCAGTCTGGAGCCATTGAGGCACATGGTTTGAGAACTGTGAGCTCCCAGATAGTAGGAACCACCTTAATCGTACTATATCCCCAGAGTCCTAGCCACAAGGCCCTGCACATGATCAGTGAATGAGAAATATGTGTTGAATAAATGAGTGAATGAGTTCTAACCACAGCCATCCTATTACACCCTGGATTCACCGCGACGCAGACATCTCCAAATCTCAGAGCTGGAAGGGGATCTCAGAGGACCTCCTGCCTAATCCAGACCTCAAGAATTCCTCTTAATACAATCTAATAAACTTTTATTAAGTACCTACTATGTGCCAAGCACTGTGCTAAGACTGGGGGACATAATAAAGAAAAAACAGCATATTTATATTATACTTAGTGAGTGTTCATCTAGACTCTGTGTTGAGAGCCCTCCCTTCCAGCCCTCTATCCTAATGCATAATGGAGGGAAGCAGCCCAGGCCACCTTGGGGGCAACTCTGTCAGGAAACATGTGAGGTCCCAACTGGCCTTTCTGCAACTTTCTGCCCTCACTCTCAACTCTCACCCTCTGGGCCCAAATAGAACATGCAATCCCTCTTCTGAATGTAATCCTTCTTCCATGTGGACAGCCTTTCAAATTCTTGAAGACAGTTCTCATGTTCTCCCTATGTCTTCTTGTCTCCAGGCCCAAAAACTTCTGTTTCTTCCATTGATCATCGTATGGAATGAACTCAGTGGAGATCCTTCACGGGTTAGAATTACCCTTCCCTGGATACTGCCCAGCTTACTAATGCCCTACTTAAAATGGGGTACCCAGAAATGAGTGCGATACTCCTAACATGGTCTGAGCAGGGCTGAGCGCAGAGGGAATATCACCTCTTTAATGACTCATAATGAGTTTTTTTGGCCTACTAAAATACTGAGATCTTTTTTGGAGGAGCTGCTTTCCAGCCAGGCCTTTCCCTTCCTACTCTATCCCCACGATCTTGTACTTGTGGCATTAAACTTTTTTTAATCTAAGTGTAAGAATTTACTTGTATTCCCACTGGGTTTCATCTTCTGACTACATGGCCCTAGGCCTGCCCCTTAGCTTCTCAGTTCTCTAAGAAACTCCCTAAGACTACAACTTACAGAGAAAGTGCCAGCCTACTTTGAGGGAGCTTCCTCACCAAGAGTTTCTTATACTGAGGGAAACAGAAGTCTAGCCCCAAAAATAAAATTATTATTATCCAGCCAGGACCTTTCAGACTATGATGGACAGAAGGAGACACAGAACTTGGAGCTTTTACAAGCTCGTTTTCTGACCTTGATCTTGGCCACATGTCTTGGTGGTGGTAACTTTCCATCACACGTGGGAGCTTCCAGGTAGAGACAAGTAAGTGCGGCCTCTCTGCCCGAAGTCAGAGTTAAAAGTCTAATTCATTATACCAAAACAAGTGCTAAGATTTGGGAATACAGGAAACAAACTGAGGGAACCACTTGTCACCTTCCCTTCTGTAAGAACTCTTTCTTGGTTCTCCTTAATCTTAGTGCCTTCCCTCTGAGTTTACCTCCAACTTATCCTTTCCATATCGTGTTTGTACATAGATTACAACATGATATAGGGAAAGACTTCCTAATAACAAGGTTCTCTGTAAATGGACTGGGATGCCTTGAGGTGCAGTGGGATTCCCATCTCTGCAGGTCATGAGTCAAAGATCGCAGATTCAGAGCTGGAAGGGGCCTGTAAGATTACCTAGATCTTACAGATGAAGACACTGAGGGCAAAGAGAGGGACAGAGCATGTCCAAGGTCCCAGAGGCATTAAGCAGCAGCGTCAAGATGTGAAGTCAGATTTAAATCCAGGATTCCTCCCACCACCTTGAGATCCCTTGTCTGGAGTGTTGCACAGCAGCTGGGAATCATTGTTGAATTCTTTGTGGAACCAGAGGCTTCTGTAACTCTATGGATAGAAATGTGAGCTGTTGTTGCCATGAAGAGACTGTTGGGTTTGGAGCCAGGGAGAAGGGTTCAAATCCCACCTCTGACCCATTAGCTTTGTGATAATGGGCAAGGCGCTCTTGGAGCCTTGATTTCCCTAACTGTAAAATGGGGACACAAATAGTACCCTTCACACAGGATTGTTGAGAAGATCAAATGAGGTATAACCTAAGTAAAGCGCTTTGCAAACCATAAAGTCTCTAAAAATGCTCACTATTACCATCATCTTCTGTCTGTCTCTCTCTGTTTCTCTCTCTCATCTTTCTCTCTGTTTCTCCATCTCTGTCTCCCTCCCTGATTCATTCAGTCATTATCTCAGGCTTTGGGATCCCCGAAATCCAGTGACCAAAGGCCAGGTGGGCCTATATCTTGAGTCACTCCATCTTCGTCAATGAACTGAAAGCCTCAGTACTAGGTGGCATGGGGAAGATGAGAAGGAGACTGTACCATCTCTGGCCTCAGGGAGCTTACAGTGTAGTTGGATAGACAGAGAAGAAAGGATTTCCCCAAACTCTTACGAAGAAATTGTAAAAAAAAACTCCAAACAAGTATAAGATCGGCTGCCAAGTGTGCCCAGAGGCAGAAGGGTGCTGGGTGTGGTAAGAACCTGCTGATGGATTGTCTTGGGCCTCAATGCCCATCCCTCTGGGAGCTTGGGCCCTGACAATTTTCCTTGTAGCCTTGTCTCTCCACCCTGCCCCACCCAAGCTAGACCTACCATTAATTCTTCAAGGATCTGTATGAAGAAGAGGGGCTCCTAGCACCTCTGGCAAGAACAAAAGCACAAACAAACTTGGGATGCTTGAAGAGAGCGCTAACTTCCAACAAGGAGACAGTCTTGCTGGTTGCCTCTGTCCTGGTCATACTTCACTGGGGGGATCCTTTGCTCGCTTCTAGACTCCACCATTTAGGAAGGCTATTAACAAAATGGAGAGGAACCAGGGGAGGGCAAGCGGGAAGGTGAAAGGCCTTGGGGTCATGTCATACAATGATCCATTAAAGGAACTGGGGGTGATTAGCCTGGGGAAGGGGAGACTGAGGAGACATGATAGATGTATTTGAGTATTGGAAGGGTGATTATATGGAAAAGGAAATTAGAATTATTAGCAACAGGTAGAAGCTACAAGGAGACAGGTGTAGACTTGCTATAAAGAAAAACTTCCTAACCCTCTCAGAATTGTCCAAAAGGGGAACAGATAGGAGTGGGCTCCTCTTCACTGGAGATCTTTGAGCAAAGACTGGAAGACCATTTGGGGCAGAGAGTGCAAAGTGCTAGACCGGGACTTGGGTAGATCTGGGTTCAGATCCTGCCTTTGGTGCTGCCTGGGTGACCCTGGACAAGGGTCTTTGAGTACAGTTTTCTCCTCTGTAGAATTAAGGGGTTGGATTCAGCAGCCTCTAAAGTCCCCCATGAATGTATGTTGCACAAGGGAGGCTGGACAAGTTACAGATCAGATGAGAGGTTGACTGACCAACTGACTCTGTCCTAATTCTCAGGTCCTGCGATTCCCTAACACATCACTCTCCTCATACAGATAGCAGCCCATACCTCTCAGCCGAGGCCTGCAGACATGGTCTGGATGACCACTTCCCTGGGATATTACAGAAATTCACAGGCTTCAGATTTACAGTTGGAAGGGACCTCATGGGGACCCAGACCAACCTCCACATTTTACATGAGGAAGCTGAGGCCCACAGAGGTTCAGCTGGAAGTTTCCTGAGGGCAGGGACAGTCTTTTGCCTCTTTCTGAATCCCCAGTACTTAGAGTAGGTGCTTAATAATTGAACTGAACTGAATTAAATGACCTGCCAAGGTCACATGGGTAATAAGGTCTTCCACGATTCTTCGATGTGAAGAAATCTTCAGTCTCAGCAAAACTCGTTATCGTTCTCTTTTATGTCTGGTTTTGTTTTTTTTGTTTTGTTTTGTTTTTTTGTTTTTTTGTTTTTTTCTTTTCCCAGTGATCACTCATTGGTTACAGCCCTTCTATATGACCAAACTATTGTACA
>JAQQSV010022357.1:0-10596 GCA_028646515.1 Pseudochirops corinnae
AGTTTATTCAGCTTTCCTTTACATTTGTTAACCACAAAACAAGATGGTTCATATCTTTTACTGACTACTTGCTCTGATTATAGAAACTTTCTATAGAAGGGATAAGCAGGGACATATGACATTCCAGGATAAAACATCCTTGGCTCTGTTTAAATTCAGGTAAAGTCACAGATATCCATCCATGCAGTATCGGTACCACCTCACAGCTAGACTCAGCAATAGGTGGGAAACATTCCTTTTCAAAGGAATTTCATGGGTTTGGCCAGAGAGATCCCATCTCAGCTGAGGCTAGGATTGTCCCTTCAGCTTTTACCAGATGTAGACTTCCACTGGTATTTAACAGCATAGGATCACATTCCCTCTGAGCAGCTTGTGGCATTAGATGCAGGCACTGATTTATGTGGCAACCATACCCCAATTCAAACTCCAAACAAAATTTAGTTATGGTTCCAAATGCCTTTTACCTCAAACGACAAGTTTCACTAATCACAGCTTAGAGCCAATTTTCTTATTTATTTATTTTCCTTATGGCACTGAGGCCAAAGGCTCTATATACTTTAGCAAATGAGAGACCACACTTTGTCCTACACAATGTTATTTGTTATTTAAAATTTCTGGTGCCCAACTTTAAGAAATGGGAATTTCCCACTGATTTCTTCATTCTGTTTTAGTAGCTGCTGAGGGAGTAGCCTGGGAAAGAGAGGGGAAAGATCTGGGACACTTGTGAACCAGGATGAAGCCAGAGGAGTTCACTAACTCTGTGTGTAGTCCCGAAGGAAGTCTACATTAAGGGACTAATTATCAGGCAGATAATTCTAGCTTCCTCTGGTACCTGGGAGAGTGGGGGAGAAAAGGAAACCCTACTCTAGCCTTTGCTATGCTCCATTCACAGCTGATATTGTCTGCCCAAGGCTCAGGCTGCCAGATTCATCAGGGAAAATAAGCAAAATCAGTTTATTTCACACAAAGTCTCTTCATTATTAAAAAAAAAAGGTAATGAGTCCTTTCATCTGAGAATTGCATCAGTTCCAGGCAACGTATGGCATGATACTATTTGATCATAAGGGACACAAGTTTGATCCAAGACATGTTGGTAGTCAACCAATACATACAATTTTAAAGTGCCTACTATGTGCCAGGCATTGTGATAAGTTCAGGGATTTAAAAGAAAGGTAAAGGGTGGCAAGGTGGCACAATGAATAGAGCACCAACCTTGGAGTCAGGAGGATCTGAGTTCAAATCCAGCCTCAGACACTTAACACTTACTAGCCTTGTGACCTTGGGCAAGTCACTTAACCCCAATTGCCCTGCCTTCCCACCTCCAAAAAGCAAAAATAAATAAATAAATAGATAGATAAAAGTAAGATAGGAAGATGAAGAGGAGGTACTCATATGCAAATCATGATGTGCAAACAAGCTATAGCCAGGATCAATAGGAGCTTATCAACAGTGAGAAGGCCCTGGAATTAAGAGGAGTGGGGAAGGGCTTCATATACTATGTGGAATTTGAGCTGAAACTTGAGGGAAGCCAGGAGGCAAGATGAGGAGGAAAAACACTGCAGCCATGGAAGACAGCCTAGCCAGGGAAAATGCTGGATGTACAGAGATAGAGTGTGCTGAGTATCTAGGTGGAGGAACATCAAGGAGCCAGTCTTACTGGATCAGAGTATGTATGTGTGGTTGGGGGATGTAAGGAACAAGACTGAAAAGTTCTGTGAGGAGGTAAGAGAGAAGATTATGAAGGGCTTTGAATGCCAAACTGAGGATGAATAAGGCAGTGACATGATCAGACCTGCACTTTAGGAAAATCACTTTGACACCTGAGTGGAAAATAGCCTGGAGTGGGGAGAGATTTGTGGCAGGCAGGCCAGCTAGTAGGTTATTGTGACAATCCGGGCATGAGGTGATGAGGGCCTGCCTTAGGGTGGTAGCAGTGTCAGAGGAGAGAAGGGGACATATGGGGAGAGTTTTTACAAGGTAAAATCAACAAGCCTTGGCAATAGTTTAGTCTAATCACAAACAAGAAACACAAGAGTACTAAGTGTGACTCATTTTAGACATTCAAGTAATTACGTAATCGCAATGGGTCTAAAACAGTTCTGGTTTCTATCACATTTTATTTCTTCTGCCCTTCTACCAAAGGGAATTTGAAGACAAGAGAAAATAAGGTCCTGATCTTTCTTCACAAGGGAAAAATTCATTCCATGGAAGAAGAGAGGCATGAAGTCAGAATTTGCAAAGATCACAGTTGGAGAATTGGTTTTTTTTTTAAAGTGATCTAGTTAATTTTGTTTCAACATGTTCCAGTGTGAAATTGGCTCTCCAGTGACTGTACTACCATTCTGATAAGTGTAAGCTGATATAAATTCTGTCCCACTATTAAATTTCATGATATGTTTAATATTAATGTATATGTATAGTCTATATCAGATTGCATGCCATCTTGGGGAGGGGGAATGGAGGAAGCAGGAGAAAATTTAAAACTCAAAATCTTATAGAAGTAAATGTTGAAAATTAAAAATAAATTAATAAATAAAAATATTAAATTTCACAGAAAACTACTTGAGAAGTTTCTCTCCCAGTCATTTATAACACCACATGCCAGATTCACTTTGCTATATGAGATATTTCATTCATTTGCAAACATATCAGATTAGGACTTTAGTGTCTCTAAGGGGAAAAGGAAGTCTTAACAATTTGAGAAGCAGGTACACCGATCCCTAAATAAGGAAACAGTTGTGTTTTTTCGGATGATGAAACATTAAAAAGCAGAATAGAAGAAGGCTCACCCTCCCTAAGGACTTTCTTTTGTGGCTTGTGTTTTGATCTAACTGAACTCAAGGCTGCATGAGTCACGTCTCATTGTATAAGGCAATGGTCCCTCTGGTGGGAAATCAAAACAAACTGATTCGTAATGAAGTTTTTCAAATGTTACACAAAGAGAAGTAATAATATGTACTGTGAGAACTTAAATGAAACCCAAATCTCAGCTCAAAAGGAATTGCTCGTGGAAACAATGGATAATGATTCTGACATTAAAATAATTTATTCTCAGCTCAAAATACTGGACAGATTAGACAGCTGGAATCAAATAGAAAGAGCCTCTCTGGGGAAAAAAGAGTAGAACATGGAGTGTGAGGTGAATGAGAATCATTGAGGAGTCATAAAAGGAGCAATGGATGACTTTGAATCAGGAGGCACTGAAAATAGCTAGTTGATCATCTGACTATTCTTCCCACCCTAGATTCTGTCTCATTTCCACACCTTTACACAGGTTGTTTCCTATGCCTGGAGTCCACTCCTTCCTCACTGCTGCCTCCAAAGATTTCTAACTTCAAAACCCAGTTCAAGAATCATCTCCTATATGAAGGATTCCCTGATCTCCCTAACTGGTAGCACCACTACCACTACCACCCCACTAAATTATCTTATATTTACTTTGAATATACTTATGCATAAATGAAATTTACTCTGAAAGAATTTTGTATCTCTCTGTCACACCACAGGTTTAGACAAACATCTCATGCCATGTTCTACAATAAATTCCAAATGATTATATGACCTAAAGAAGAAAGAAGAGGAGGAAGAGAAGGAGAAGCAAGAGAAGGAGTAGGAAAAAGAGAAGGAAGAGAAGGAGAAGGAGAGGAAGAAGAGGAAGAAAGGAGGATGGAAAAGAGAAGAAGAAGGAAGAGGAGGAGGAGGAAGAGCAGGAGGAGGAGAAGGAGGAGGAGGAGAAGGAGGACAAGGAAAAGGAGGAGGAGAAAAGGAAGAAGAAGAAGAAGAAGAAGAAGAAGAAGAAGAAGAAGGAGGAGGAGGAGGAGGAGGAGGAGGAGGAGGAGGAGGAGGAGGAGGAGGAGGAGGAGGAGGAAGAGGAAGAGGAGGAGGAGGAGGAGAAGGACAAGGAGAAGGACAAGGAGAAGGAGAAGAAGAAGAAGGAAAAGAAGGAGAAGAAGAAGATAATTTTGATAGTTTCCTTTAAAGGAGATAAAGAGTGATTTGGTTGGCCCAGAGGACTAGAGGTATAAAAAACCCAACCTGTGGGAAGTTAGTGTTCCTGAGATTTGACAGAGTTCCCAGTGCTATGAGAAACATCTCATATAGGATGTTTTTCTCAAATCCTACCATCTGCATGTCTTTCTTGGGCTCCCTAACTGCTACTTCCTTCTTCTGAGATTACCTCTCACCTATTCTGTATTTGTTGCTATTGTTCAGCCATTTCTGACTTTGTGACTCCATTTGCACTTTTCTTGGCAAAAATATTGGAGTGGTTTGCCATTTCTTTCATTAGCTCATTTTACAGATGGGGAAACTAAGGCAAACAAGGTTAAGTGATTTGCTCAGGGTCACACAGCTAGTAAGAGTCTGAGGTCAGATTTGAACTCAGGTAGATGAATCTTTGTGACTCTAGGTTCAGCACTGTACCCACTGTGCCATCCAGCTGCCTTACTCAAATGTATACATATATGTGCATATACATGTATGTATATGCACACATATGTTGCCTTACCCAATAGAATATAACCTCTTCAAGGGTGGGTTTCATTTTTTTGGCTTTTTATCACCAGAGCATGATCAGTTGATTGTGTTAGCTGGTAGCACTAGGACTTAGAAAGGCAGTGGAAGTGAGCCAGAAATTGGACCCCAAAAGCCTTATGCCCCAAAGCCTTGAGGAATATATTGATAGAATTATCTGGCATCATCAAGAACAAGAATAACTCAGCTGTCACACACGCCTTTCCCATGGACCTCTCGCAGACAGCAAAGAAAATAAGATAAATGAAGCAAGACTCAGGGAACTCTTCTCCAAACCCTCACAACTAAGGCATTCACGGAGGTCTTCAAATATTCAGGATTATAGGATCTATTTATTTAGTTATTAAAAATATTTGAAAGAAGTTTTCTGATGTGTTTATGTCACCGTTATTTCTGAAAACATCTCTTTTATCTCTGTTCCCTTCCCCATTTCAGACCTTCCTTGTAACAAAGAGAAAATGGTCAGGCAAAAAACAACTAATACAGGGACCTCATCTGACAACGTACACAACATTCTGCACCAGGAGTCCCCCACCTTTCTGCCAAGAGGGTGGGATCATAGATCTACAGCTGGAGGGAAGTAGATTTCATTACCTTTTCTTTTTATTTAATTGGAGGGGGAAGGGCAGAGCAATTGGGGTTAAGGGACTTGCCCAAGATCACACAGCTAATAATTGTTAATTGTCTGTGGTCACATTTGAACTCAAGTCCTCCTGATTCCAGCGCCGGTGCTCTATTCACTGCACCACCTAGCTGACCCTTTTATCTTTTCTTTTTAGGATCACGACTGGTTTTCTCAAGAATGTGACTTCCTTCTGTCAGGAGGACAGCATTTACATAGCTAGAAGGAAGCTTGGAGGTTTTCTATTCCTTCACTCTCGTCATACAGTTGAAGAACCTGTAAGCCAGAAGAGTGAGCTCCAGACTGTAGGTAGCTAGCAAAGCCAGGATTAGCATCCAATTATGAAGACTTTCCATCTAGACCTTGAGTTAGATGCTACAAAATCCAATTTGGAAAAGAATGTTTTCAGTTTTGAAGGCAAATGGAAGTTCAAAGGAACAATAGTATATACTGTTTAATTAAGGAAATGACATCGAAAAATTCAGCAATGCAATCTTACAAACATTTATTAAACACTTACTGTATATAGGGCATTGGACCAGGGATAGAAAGTTGAAAAGAACGGCCCGATCCCTACCATTAATATTTATGTGCCATTTATATTTTTCTCTTAATATTCTGGTGGGAGGGATCTTCATAGTGTCCAATGTGAATGTCTCTACTGTTTTCCCTTTTAAGTTTACAATGACTTAGATGATTAATATTATTCTAATTAATATTATTCTAGCACTTAGCACAGTGCCTGGCACACAGTAGGTGCTTGTTGACTTTTAACAGATACAGATTTTCTAAATTCTAAGAAGGCAGCCAAGGTTATTAATTAAATGTTTAATGTTTGTTGTAGTTAGCATACCAATTTTAGGTCGAATTTGTGATAAAGTAACGTATTTGTGTATGTTGTTTTTTGCTTTATAGCACATTGGGGATTCATATAAAATCCTGGCATTCAGCATACCTATGACTATTTTGTTTGCTATTTTAAATAACATGGAGGCTTACCTATCATTTAGCTTTGCCTTTATGATGTATCGTTGGTGATTGCTCTGATTTTTATTTGTTGTTGCTACTGAATTCTAGGTTACAGATGTGGTCCTCAATCATAACATTGCTGCTCTAAAAAAATATGGTCCGCTTTGTGCTTTCCAGAAACACAGTGAGTTGGAAAGTAGGGTTGACTAAATATACTATTAGCCCTGAAACTGAGCTCATTCCCGGAACTAAGTGGCAGCAAGCCCATCACTAACTTCCTCTTTTCAGTGACTCCTTTGCTATCATTCTGACTGGTGATCCCATGGGATCAAAGGAAGGGATGAAAGTGTGTGCTGCTTACTCATGCTCTACACTTATTACTAATCCTTTGAAAACATCATGATAGGGGGCAGCTAGGTGGTGCAGTGAATTCAAGAGCACCGGCCTGGAGTCAGGAAGACCCCAGTCCAAATCCGGCCTCAGACACTTAACACAAAAAACTAGCCATGTGACCTCAGGCAAGTCGCTTAACCCCAACTGCCCTCCAAAAAAGCAAAAAAAAAACAAAAACAAAAAAAAAAAACATCATGACACTGGTCTTCCCTCTCTAGTATGTGTCAATAGCTAAGGAGCTGTTGTTGCATCTGGGTTAAACAAACCAAGCTTGAGGTGAATGGATTTCTAGGACCTTTGGGGGTTCTTTTTGGAACCACTCAGTTTTTCCTTGAAAAGAACAGCTGTTCTCTCTGTGACTGGTGGCCTGTACTCCATGGATCAATCTGCTACACACTTATGAAGTAGATATGGTGACTCATTTATCATCATCTTGGGAAAAGACTTAGGATGGAGAAATACTGCATTTGTCTAGGCTTTCTCCTCAGTTTGCACATACCCATGAGTCCACTTATATACTTTCCCCTTCTGTATAATTTTTTCATGTTTTAAAAAGAGGTTAAAATATGAATTGTGTTTCATTGGGCAGTAATATTAGATATTGATGTTTGATTTAATGTTAAGCAGCAAATATTCATGAAACACCCTATTGGTTTTTTTGCTTTTTTGGGGGGGAGGGCAATTGGGGTTAAGTGACTTGCCCAAGGTGACACGGCTAGGTTTCTGTGTGTGTGTGTGTGTGTGTGTGTGTGTGTGTCTGTGTGTCTGTGTGTGTTAAGTGTCTGAGGCTAGATTTGAACTCAGGTCCTCCTGACTCCAACGCCGGTGCTCTATTCGCTGCGCCACCTAGCCGCCCCAAAACACCCTATTGTTAACAGGACTGCAGTCGATTGCAGATGGAGAGGAAGACATAATGAGAGAGAGAGAGACAGACAGAGACAGACAAAGATTTGGTTCCTATTCTCATGGAGCTTAAAGTTTAATTAGAAAGAAAATGCAAAATGGTTAAAATGCATTTTAAAAAGCAATACCATATTTCCAAATGTAACACAATGTACACATTAGCTGGATATGATGAACCTGAGTTTGGACATTCAACAATTCTAAAGTAACACATGAGAGCAAATATTTAAGATATGAACTTAATGTACCAGAGAGAAGACTAATTATTTTAATTTCTGGTTGTATATTAGACCTCTTCCTCTCACACTTGTTCCATCTCCTTGCAGACACAGAAACCTGGGTCTCCTCTGAAGACACTGCATTCTTGGCCACTATTTCCAGTGCCACATGTAATTTCTTTACTTTCTGCCCCACTGAAATGCTGGACCAAAAGAAGGACTAAATATGTTTTTTGTTCCTCATTGCCTCTTTCAATTCTGCTCCTCTTCCCCTTCCCTTCAGTTAGTGACTTCTCTTTGCCACCATGCTACTGTAGTTCCTTCCACCCCATCTCTGATCTGGAATTTCAAGATCCCATTCTGGAATTCTGGGTTTCTCATTGGTGAGCATTCACCATACATGACTTGGCTCCATCAGAGTATTGTCCAGCCATCTTTATGCCATCATGGCCTGAATATACTTTTTCTCCTGCTACAATTTTTAACTTTTCTCTTTTAGCTCTGAAAAGTCATCAAATCAATACCACCAAAACACTGGCCACCACTGCCCTACGTCTTCTCTTTCCTTACTAGAATATAAGAATCTTGAAGATGGCAGAGTAGAGGAAACTTTACAGCTCAGCACTTCCAACATACCTCCCCAAACAACTTTAAAAGGATACTTCAAATTGAATTCTGGAGCAGCAGAGTCAAAAAAAGGTTGGGGTGGATGAGACATTTTTCCAGCCCAAGACAACCTAAGCGGTCAGAAGGAAAGGTCTGTGACACTGGAGTGGGGGATGGCCCAAAGCACACATGAGGAAAACACCAGCTGTGGATCTTGGAGGAAGTTGTAACAGTATCAGCAAGAGTTTTGGGAGCTTTTAGTACAAAAATAGTAAAAGGATTGGATATCTGGTTAGAAAGAGATTACAGAGGACCCCAGTGCTAGCACTGGGTGCAGGACTAGGCATTGTTTGGAAACTCCACTGCCCATATGAACTTCTGGGTCATGGTTCCAAGGAGGAGAGGAACACTTGTGGTCACAAGGAATGAAGGTCTTTCCTGGGTTGAGACCAGACCACAGACCTGGAAAGCAGTAACCATGCCTCCCCCAGATCACACCATCTTAGAAATATTGAAAATTTCCAAAACCCCAGAATTAGTTCTGAAAACAGTAATGTAAAAATTTTTGAAGAGTAGGACAGTGTACCCCTAACCTAGGTAAGCAGAGCCCAACTTTGAGATAAAGTTCAAAGTCAAGGAATAGGCTTAAGCAACTAGTAAACAATAACAACAACAACAACAAACCTGACCATAAAAAGCTATTATGGTGATGAGAAAGATCAAGACACAAACTTAGAAGAAAATAAAGTTAAAACAGCTACTAGCAAAGCCTTAAAGAAAAGTTCAAATTGGAATAAGTCCAACAAGAATTCCTGGAGGAGCTTAAAAAAAAAGCAAGATTTTTTAAAAAATCTAATAAGAATGGTAATGGGAAAAATTGAAAAAAGAAATTATAATGCTGCAAGAAAATTATGAAAAGACAATTAACAGCTTAGTAAAAGAGACACAAAAAATACTGAAAAAATAACACCTTAAAAAGCAGAGCTTACCAAATGGAAAAAGAGGTACAAAAGCTCACTGAAGAAAACAATTTCTTAAAAATTAGAATTGAAAAAGTGGAAGCTAATGACACTATGAGACAACAAGAAAAAACAAAATGAAGTCAAAGAATGAAAAGACAGAAGAAATGTGAAATATCTCATTGAAAAATAATTGACTTAGAAAATAGATAATTTAAAAATTAATAGACTACCTTAAAGTTATGATTAAAAAAAAGAACCTAGACATCTTATTTCAAGAAGTTATAAAGGAAAACTTTCCTGAAATCTTAGAACCAAAGGATAAAATAGAAATAGATGTAACACACACACACACACATCAATCCATTGATCACCTCCTAAAAGAGATCCCAAAATGAAAACTCCCAGGAATATTCTAGACAAATTCCAGAGCTCCTGGGTCAAAGAGAAAATAATACAAGCATCCAGAAAGAAATCATTCAAATACTAGAGAGACACAGTCAGGTTCACAAAAGATTTAGCAGCCACCACATTAAAGGAATGGAGGGCTTGGGGAGGCAGAGCCAAGATGGCGGCGTAGCAGCAGCAACATATCGCAGCTCTCACATAGCCACACCAAAATACCCATAAATTATGACTCTAAACTAATCCTAGAACCCAAAACACACACAAATATACTTTCCACTAAAGTCAGCTCGGCTAAGAAGAACCACATCAGTACTGCGAACTGAAACCAGCCTGGCCTGAAACCCTGGCTGAGCCCCGGGGGTGGCTGGACAGAAGGAGCCGAGGAGCCTCTCTGGTGAGTGGATTAGCGGCAGCTGCAGCAGCGTTCAGAACTAGGTCAGTGGCACTTGTGAAATCAGGGGAAAAAAGCAGTCTGGACGAAATGCCTCCAGGGCAGGACAGCGAAAGGCAGAGGTTTTGCGCCCACCTCCACATTGCAGCTTCCATGCCCTCGGCCTGCAGACTGCAGGAGGACCAAGCGATTGTTCAGAGGCCAAGTGCTCTCACGTTGAGCGGCCTGGATCCGGATCACGGTCTTGGGCTTTGGTCTTGTGGGTCTTCTTTATGCAGCGAGCCAGAAGTAAGTAGGAAAGGGACCCAGTACCTTTCTGAGGGCTACGGCAGCCGGGAGGACCCCAGCGATTTGGGACAGAGCTTTCCCTTCTGGAAGCAGAGCCCCACAGAGATTTAAAAAAAAAAATCATGGACTGACCAACCATGAGTAGGAATAAGCATAAGAAGCAGGGTAAGAACAGCAATCAAATCTACCCAAAAATTATTTTATAGAACTAGAAAAAATAGTAACAAAATTCATTTGGAAGAACAAAAAGTCCAGAATATCAAGGCAATTAATGAAAAAAAATGCTAGAGAAGGTGGCCTAGCCTT
>JAQQSV010022358.1:0-10596 GCA_028646515.1 Pseudochirops corinnae
AATCACAGACACATCGTACATATGATGACCACCTTGATAAACTGGACTATCCTCAACAATGCACTGCTAAAGACAACTCTACAAGCCTCAGGATGGAAGGAGATACCTAAACTCAGAGAAAGATATAGAAAGACTATGGTTTGAATGGAGATTGAAGCAAAACATGCTATCATTCTCTTTCATGTCTGATTTTGCTTTTTTTTTCTTTTCCCAGTGATCACTCATTGGTTACAACCCTTCTATATGACCAAACTGTTGTACAATGTGAAAGTATTTGCAGATCCTATGCATGATTGCGTGCCACCACGGGGGGTGGGGGGGGAAGGAGAAGGGAGGAGAGAAAGTCTGAAACTCAAGTGATTGTGGAACTGAATCTTGTAAATTAAAAGTAAATAAGTAAATTTAATAAAATTTAAAAAAAATAAATGTTATCATAGCTTAGTTAAACTTTGTCTTCCCA
Source organism: Pseudochirops corinnae (assembly GCA_028646515.1). Classification (NCBI taxonomy): domain Eukaryota; kingdom Metazoa; phylum Chordata; class Mammalia; order Diprotodontia; family Pseudocheiridae; genus Pseudochirops; species Pseudochirops corinnae. The sequence continues at coordinate 461 of JAQQSV010022358.1, forward strand.
GGAAGAGAAACTGTGGGAAGGGGAACCATGAAAGCTGAGAGCCAACCTCCAGTTAACATGAAAAGACCTCTCCTTGGGTCTTTAATGCAAACTAAGAAGATCATGATTTATTAGAGGTAGAGAACTTTGACCTTTACATTTAGATGACTGAGTTAAGGGCTTACTAATTAAGGATGATTGCAAACTAATCTCCATTGAAGAAGGAAGAAGACTTTTTGATTGAAGAGATTAAGACAATGTGGGTGGAGAACTTTTGACCTCCTCTGTACTTTGTGTCAATTAAGGAGGCTTGCCTCCTTAAGAATGATTGAGTTACTAAATGAATATACTTTGTTTAAAATTATGTGACCACTTTGATGAAAACTGTGTGGCCATTTTAGTGATAAGTTGTTATGCTGTACTTTGATTTCTGTGAATGTTTTGCCTTAGTTTGTTACTGAATAAAGAGTTCACTATACTGTGTAATCAGAACCTTGAAAGCTGTTCACAGCAGCAGTCCTCTGGAAGGTCGCTTGTGCTTGGCTTTACACATGTATAGGCTATTTTCAAAGGAAGAAATCCTACCTATCAATGCTCATATGAATAACTGTTCTAAATCAATAATAAATGGAGAAATTCAAATCAAAACTACTATAAGGTACCATCTCACACACATCAGATTATCTAAAATGACACACACACAAAATAAAAATGACAAATACTGGAGGGGCTGTGGGAAAACAGGTACACTATTGGTGAAGCTGTGAACTAGAGTATCCATTCTAGAAAGCTACTTGGAAACGTTAAAAAATGTATACCCTTTAATCCTGTGATACTACTACTAAATCTATATCCAAAGAGATCAAAGAGGAAAAAAAGAATTAACATTTCAAAAAAAATTATAGCATCTCTTTTTGTTGGTGGCAAAAAAAAAAATGGAAAATGAGGGGATTCCAATCGTTTGGGGGATGACTGACAAATTATGGTATATGGTTATGAAATACTATTGCACTATAAGAAATGATGAAGGGGATGCTTCAAAAACTTGTATGAATGGAAGCAAAGTGAAGTGGGCAGAACTGGGAAGATAATACGAAAGACTTAGTAGCTGATAAACACAATAACCAATCACAATTTCAAAGTATTCATGATGAAACATGTTATGCAACCTGCAGATAGAGTTCTGATAGACACAGAGTGCAAATTGAATCATATTATTATAAGGAGGCTTCCAGAGGTGATTTTCTGTAGCAGATCACACCTACAATCAATTAATCAAAAAGTATTTTTAAAGTACTTACCATGTGTCAGGTATTGTCCTAGGTACTGGATTCTCAAAGAAATAAAAGTATATATCAGAGAGAGCTTATATATTCCAAATATGATATGAACTCTACCATGGCATGGTAGAGTAAGACTCACCTAACTCGTTCAGAACACCACAGTAAACACAATCTAAAATCAGTTTATCTTATTTGACTATTATGTCACACTCTTGACCTAGGAGTGTACAGTTTCCAACTCTCTGAATCTTTTTCATATGAACTGTTGTTGTTCCACAACTACCTCATCCTATACTAATGAACATTTAGTTATGAAAGGAAAAGGAGAGAGAGAGAGAGAAAGGAATCAAAAACGGCCTGGAAGTTTCAAGCCTGGATAAGTGAGGGGATGGAGGCACCATGAGTCAAAATGATAACATCAGAAAAAAATTAATGGTTTAAGGAAGGAAAGAAAAAAAAACAAAAAGTCAGTTCTTGAGTTGACAATGGAACATATAAGAAATGTCCATCAAGAGGAGGACAGATCTAGAGACACTGAATTGGGAAGCAGTCATAACCAACTGATAGTTGTAGAAGTAGAAGATATGCCTGGAAGAAAGAGAACAGAAAGAGAGAGAGAGAGAGAGAGAGAGAGAGAGAGAGAGAGAGAGAGAGAGAAGAGCATAGGACTAAAAACAGACTTTTTAAAGTTCCTGGCACAGTTAGGGCAACTCATTGTAAGGGGAAAGGCAGGAGGACAATTGTGAAGCCCAAGCCAGCAATGTCAGACAACAGGCACAGGGTACAGTGGAATTACTTGAGATGTAGAAAGGGCAGGAAGAAAGATTTTCTTATAAATTTCTTAAGAGTTTCTAATTGGTGAGTTTGTTTGTTGTTTGTTTATGACTTTTTTTTTCATCTCTTTGACGTTTGGAAAAAGTGATTTTACTTCTCATTCTAGACTTGATCTGATTAACTGAAGTCCTCAGAGACAATTTCAATTTGTATTATATATTATTGTCAAGCTTCCAAGAGAGGGCCATAAACCTGTGTGTGATTTATCTAGTAACCACACTGAAGATTTGTATGGGATCACAATTAGAATTGTGAACACTCCCCTTCACTCTCCATTCACAGAACCCTGCCTCTCTCTGGGGTGTGTTGCCCCCTTATCTGCTGCCCTGTGAAGACTGCTACATACTGGGGTAGAGGACAATCAGAAGATTACAGATTGTGAGCTGGAAGGAACCTTTACAGCTGCCTGGTCTTAACCTCTTCATATTGCACATGAGAAAACAGACACAAAAAGGTAAAATGACTTGCCTGAGGTCATGTAGGGACAGAGGCAGATTTGGAATTTATATTCTGTTACTCCTTCCACTCTACCACGCTTGGGATCAACAGTCACAATTTGGTTATATCAGTCTTTTGCATCTCCCTGATACAGAGACACTATTCCCAGGGCCCCGATTACAAATTCATTTCTGAGCTGATGCAAAGCCCCGATCCAAGTCTGAACCTTTCTCCTATCTGACCTGGACATCTGAACACTGACCTCAGCCCAACTACTTGAATTCTGAACTTTGCCCTTGTTTTCCAGTTTCCAGTTTTTCCAGCTCCTGACTTTGGCTTTGACTTCAAAAGTTTACATTCCATTACTGTACAGTCTGGCCTTTGATTGTAGTCTTATAGGCCACTCTCCTTGCATTGTACTGTCTTGTCACCACTCATAATCCAATACTGAAGGTAATCTGAGCATCACCAAATATAGAACATTTCTGCAGGCAAGAACAATTTCGGGGGCAGCTAGGTGGCACAGTGAATAAAGCACTGGCTCTGAAGTCAGGAGGACCTGAGTTCAAATCTGGCCTCAGACACTTAACACAAAACTAGCTGTGTGACCTTGGGCAAGTCACTTAAACCCAATTGCCCAGCTTTCCCCCTCCAAAAAGCAAAAAAAGATAAAAATTTAAAAAAGAACAATTTCACTGGGGCATGTAGTTTATCTCCTTGAAAGGAAATGAGGAAAGTCCCAGATTTAAAACCTGTCATAAATGATAACAACTGACTGATATAAAATTCGTTATGAATATGTCACAACTCCTTGCTATGGTCATTAGCCTTTAGGTAGATCCTCATCTTCTAACTATAGAAGAAACAGTGGAAAATAAGTCAAGATCCATCATACTATTTTAACAGAATGATAAATATTTACTCTCCTCATAGGACAGTATTTGGCTACAGAGTATTATTTTTTAAACACATTAAAGGCTATGAAGGAAAATGCAGGCCTCTTTGGTCTGGTTGATTTGTTATTGTTCAGGAAAAAAGCTATAATTATTTCATCTAGTTTAAAGAGAGAACATTTTGGGGGGCTGTGCTGAAATAAAGCTAGTTTAAACAAGGTGTCCAAATAACAGTAAAAAAAAAAAAAAAACAGGTTCTAAGTTAAAATTCTATGACTTCAAGCCAATATTTCCAAAAGTCCCTTTGCTTTTTTCTTTATTTTGCAAAATACACACTTGTCCAATGGAAAGGGGCTTTCAGTTTTTCTGCTGGTCCCTTCTTCTTCCCCCCACCCCCCTGCCCCCAGAACTTAGTACAGTGCTTGGCACATACCAGGAACTTAATAAATGCTTATTGAATGATTGACAGTACATAAGCTATGAATTTGAAAAGAAATATTTGAATCTCTAGATATTTCAGCCCCATCTGGCACAGATTTTCATTGTAATAACATCACTATAATGCTACATGTCTATTTCATCCTTTCGGGCCTTCCCCATGAACTATTTCTCTTTGTAGTTTTAGAACCAGAAAAAAAAAAAAGAATTCAAAGTCTTGTGAAATATCATTTACCTACACAGGGCTTTATTGAACTAATCTTAACAATTTTCACTATACTGAGAAAATCACAAATAAGAATAAAGAGGTATGGAATTAAATTGGGATCACTCCCTGATCAGATAATAAAATGCCAAATCTATGCTAGAAGAGTAATGAGACAAGTTGGGTTAATTATCTCGAGGGAGAATTCAAATTCAGACAAAATGCTTCTACTTTAATTATCTAGACGTTTGAAACAAAGGTCCATCTTTTTAGCATAAATATTCTTGGGGTGGTGTTGCATGACTGTTAGTCATGGAACACAGTATCCAGAGAAATGAAAGTGAGAACCACCCAAAGGGTGCATGGTGGATGTGAGGACCTGTGATACAATTTTCAAAAAAGAAATTATGAAGAGTGGTGTAAAGAATGTTATCAAATATGATGAAGAATGTGATAGTAATGTAATTGAAACTAAGAGGCAAACTTGTGGATAACCCAAATGTTTAATTGATCTCCTGGCAATGTCAGGATAATGGGAGGAAATTTCCAAGCACATTTAGTGAACCTACTTATGAAACAACATAGTCACAAATCACACAGGATGGGGAGGCATGAAGGGGTTGCAAACTATGTCTTTGCAAGGAAGACCATATTGATGAGATCACATATTCATTGGAATGTTGGAATGCTAGAACATATTTCATCTAAAAGCATCTTTAAGGAGGTGTTAATTAATGAGACAATGACATTTATCCAAATGATCTATCCTCCATTTAATATAGGTGTGGTCTTTCATTACTTTCTCAATGGTAAGATTTTACACAGTGTAACTTTTATAAATGTTATTCCTTTTACTAAACTTACTTCAAACAGAACTAGGGGTATTATAGAAATCTGGAGAAAAATAAGGATAAGAAGTCATCATGTGAGTACTTTGATTCAAATTCAGTATAACAAGAATCATTTCTAAATTAAGTCTTCTGTTAAACTACCCTCCCTTCCCAAAGAACCCATTTTGTGAAATTCACTATCATTTTTCTTATCCTGCTAATTAAAAGTATAGATTTTTTAAAATCAATATCAGCAAATTTTTTCAGTTATTTCTTTTTTCAATGTTCTTCAAATCTGGCTTGCTCTCTATTCCCATTTGCCAGCTTTCTCCCTCTTACCCCCAATCTGGACTCCTTGCCTCCTGGGAAAATTTCTATGAACCAATGCATAAAAAAAAACAAGCAAAACCAGAACACACTATATATTAACTACATTGTAAAGAGAAACAACTTTGAAAGACAACTTTGAATTTTAATCAATGCAATACAAAACCACAACTCCAGAAAACCAATGATGAAGTAGGCTACCTAATTTCTTAGAGAGGTAATAGATTCATGCTATAAAATGAGACATACATTCTCAAAAATGACCAATATGTATATTGGTTTTATATGATTATGCTTATATGTTTTTATAAAGTGGGTTTTTTTTAGATTGGGGGAGATTCAGGATAAAGGAAGAATTTTAGCAATACTAAGGGGGAAAAAGAAAGAAAACTGGGTAATTGAAACATTTTTTAATGCACAGAAGAGAACAGAAGAAAGTTCAAAAGGATACATGAGCAGAACAGATTTGAAACTAATGTGTTGAATTTATTATATACTTTTTAAAAAGCAAGCTGTACATAATAAAGATTTGCAGTTTCATGCAAATCCTCTTCTTATGTTCTTTGTATATGGAAATTCTCATGTTTGTTGGCATTTGTTAAGTTTAGAATAATAAAAACTAAAAATTATTTTAAAACAGCATATAAGTCTTTCCTTTGTCTATCTGATCAACCACTTCTCTTGTAATGTCATTTATGACAGTTCAAATTATGCTGTACCTCATCTATCTGACGTCGGCTTCCTCTCTTTGTTAATATATATGTATATGTAAATATATATATATGTATATCTCCCCTATTTTAGTCAGATCAGTCACCTCACTATCACCTAAAAACACCATATTCATTCCTACCTTTTCTCCTCTGTTATAAACTCCATGATGCAACTTTTACTTCTCTCCAGGATCCTCATCATTTCTCTACCAACAATCACCACTTTCTCCCTGTTGTTAAAGTTCAGACACAGAACAAATAGACTTTTCCCTTACTGTTTCCTATACATTTTGGTTGAAGTTATCCTACTACAAGGATTTATTGGAGCCTTACTTTGGGAATATAGATGGCTGCATCAGATTTCCAGATAACTGAAGTACCCCCATCATGACTAAATCATGTCTCTGTGACAGCCTTTTGTCTGTTTCTTGAACTTTTTGTTTATCTCTTTATTTATCTATGTCAATTTGTCTATATCTAGGTCTATCTATACCTATATCTATCTAAATATAGATTGATTGACACACCTTATCATTGCTTCTCATTTAAATCTTCCTTAGACTTGATTGAGATTGATGGATAGATAGATAGATAGATAGATAGATAGATAGATAGATGATAGATAGATAGATGATAGATAGATAGATAAATGATGACAGAGAGAGATGGATAGATAAAGAGAGATGTGTGTATGAGTGTGTGTGTACATATATGCATGTATATACACATATGTGTGTGCATATGTGTATCAAGTTGGTCTAAGGAAGGCTCCAATGAGAAGCAATGATCGAGTGTGTATCTAATTCTACTGACAAGTCAATAAGCAAAAGAAGAGGGGGAAGGATGTGAAAGACCATGAGATTTGGTGATTAGGAATTCTTTGGTAACTTTTGAGAAAGGAATTTTAGCAGGATATTTGATATTAAAGTCAGATTACAAAAATGAAGGGAGAATGCAAATAGTGAGAAAACAGAGGCATCAGGCGATGACAACTTTTCTAAAAAGTTTGTAATTTGTATGGTCGGATGATTTCATCTTGTTGTTCTTGCTGTTATTCAGTCATGTACAACACTTTTTGACAGTGTTTTCCTGACAAATATAACAAAGTGGTTTGCCATTTCATTCTCCAGCTCATTTTACAGATGAGGAAACTGAGGCAAACAAGGTTATGGACTTACCCATAGTCACACAGTTGCTTAGTGTCAGAAGCTAGATTTGAACACAGAAAGATGACTCTTTCTGACTCCAAGTCTAGCACTCTGTTCACTGTTCTGCTTACTCCTTCCAAAATCCCTACAAAGCCTTCTTTATAATCCTATAAACAAGGATTTAGAATAACTACCAATTCTGTTCCTCAGTTTCCCCTCTCCCCTTCTCTCCACAAGGTTGGAGAGTAGAACTTAATATATTTTATTACCAATTTTATCTAAAAAGTTAACAACATTCTATGAAGGAAACTTTTTTAAACCCCAAATCCTAAAGTTGTCCTTTCATAAAATAATTGAGAAAGTTATCAGTTCTCTCTCTCTCTGTTTTTTTTTATTTTTATTTTTTGCTTTTTGGAGGGGGGACGACAGGGCAATTGGGGTTAAGTGACTTGCCCAAGGTCACAGGGCTAGTAAGTGTTAAGTGTCTGAGTCTGGATTTAAACTCAGGTCCTCCTGACTCCAGGGTCAGTGCTCTATTCACTGTGCCACCTAGCCACCTCAGTTCTCTTTTTTCTAATGAAAAAGAAACTCTACACACCTTACCACTCCTGTCCTTCTGCAATGATTATAGGTTTTTTCTAAATAAATTTAATAGAAGTAACCTTGATTTACCAAATGTATAAGAATTTTTATATTATACATGCATATATGTTATATACATCTGTCTATGTGTATCTGGTCATATATGTATATGGATTATCCATATGCACACATCTTCACAGTGTGTATGTATGTATGTATACATGAATGAATGTGTGTATGCATGTATGTATGTATTCAATATCCATTTAATGAACACACACTATGTTCCAGGGCACTATCCTAAGCCTTGGGGGGGGAGGAGGTACAAATAAGCACAAGACTGCTCCTGCCCTCAAGGACCTTACAATCTAATGGAAGAGATAACATGTAAACAAATATATACAAAGAAGCTCTATATGAAATAAACAGGAAATAATTAAGAAGGAAAGCAGTAGAATTAAGAGGGATTAATAAAGGCTTCTTACAGAAGGGGAGATTCTAGTTGAGCTATAAAGGAAACCAGGAAGATTAGTAGTTGGAGGAACAAGGGAGAGCATTCCAGGCGTGGGGGACAGCCAGAAAAAAAGTGTCCAGAGATCAGAGATGGGGCAGGTCAGGGAGAGGGAGACGCCAAAGACCACAAACTGCAGGTGTTCCTCGGGGTGTGTCAGTTAGAGCTATTCAGTAGTCCAGATCTAGCCAGTTGTCCAGATCCATATCTTGCTACTAGACCCAGAGGGCTCCAGCAGAGAAAGGGAGGCTCATGACTTTGCACAGCCCTCCCTCACTTAAATCCAATCCACTTGCAAGTCATGGTATCACTTTCCTCATGTCATAATCATCTTCAAGAAGGAAGGACAAACAACAATCAAAACAATATATTTGTGGGCATATATGTGTATATTCAAACATTGTAGCACATGGCTGTGACATAAACATACATGTGAAGACATGTTCTATGTGCATGTATGTATCATATATGTGTGTATACGTGACATATAGCTCATAAGACAGGCTCAGAGATGGTGAGGTATTAGAGATTTGGCTTTAGAGTTAATAAGATGTGGATTCAAGTCTTGTGTCTACTACATACTATTTGTAGAAAAGTGGGCAAGTCACTTAAACTTGCAGAGTGCCCATTAGCTCTCTCAGATGGTGAGTTACAAAACACTGCCAAGTGGGATCAGGTAAGGAGTTTCCACACTGGGATTTCCATATACTGAGGGAATCTCAGGTCCAGACCAAAATAAATAAATTCCTTAACAAAAAGCCTAGGTCATCTGCATTTCTTCATTGCTTTTGTTCTGCCCTTGGTGAGACTCAGGCAGACAAACCCTGTAGGCACAGCCAGCCTGTGGGCGTGGCTTACTCAGTCTTATCTCTAGGTTTTCAAATATGCCTTTCTTTCATGATGATGAGGATGATGATGATTCCTTTTCCCATCACTTAGCCATATCCATCCCTGTCTTCAGAATCCTATTTAATCTTTGGGGGAAAAAAATTCCTGATTAATCCAAGCTACCTCTGTTTCTTTCTACCTCCTTCAGCATTCTGGCAAACCCTATAAACTTAAACCATTTTGTATTTGCGTCTGTATTAAATGTACTTGCAAGTCTTCTGTGGAATTTTTGTTATATGATTCTATCTCTTTGTTTTGCATTAAACTAAGCTTTTTTTAAAAGAAGGGCTTTCTGTTTTGTCATTTTTCCCTATCACTCACTGAACACTGTGCAACATTTCACAAAGTGAACACTGCTGGCCCTTGGTGTCAAACTCAGAGAGAAATGGGGGAAGGGAGGCAGGGTGGGGCAGCATGATCAGCTAAGCCGCGTATAAGAATCCCTGCAGGCTACATATTGACATTCTCTGTGTTTTATTATATTTTTATTTATTTTATTTAATATTGCTCAGTTACATTTTAACCTGGTTCAAGCTGCACTAGAGAGAGTTGCAACCTTTGGGCCATGTTTGTCACCTCTGCTTTACATGATCATGTAAATGACCAACTGCTCCCCACTCTGTCTCTCACATCTGACCCTACTTCTCCACTCATGCAGCATGTGATTATGACATATGCATTGTATATGCATGCCCATGTATGTGTGTATGTTGATGTGCATATGTATGTGTAACATGAAATTCATAAACCAGCTTAAGAGGTAGTATTCCAGTGGTTAATTTATTATAACTACTATTATATTATGTAGTACTTATTGTCTGCCAAATACTGTGTTCAGTGTTTTATAAATATTATCTCATTTAACCCTTATAACAGTTTTACAAAGTAGGTACTATTATTATTCCCGTTCTACAGATGAGAAAACTGATACAAATGGAAGTTAGATGACTTGCCCAAAGTCATACAGCTAGTAAGTATCTGAGGCTGAATTTGAACTGAGGTCTTCCTGACTTCAGGCCAGTTATCTACCACTGCACCACCATGCTTCTTCTATATTTGGACATGAC
>JAQQSV010022359.1:0-10596 GCA_028646515.1 Pseudochirops corinnae
AAAGAAATATGATAATTATGCAAGTAAAATGAACTATAAGAACAGATGTGTACTTTTCTTGTTTTTATAAGAGGAAAGTTGAATCTAAATAAATGAACAAAGGGTCCTGATGCACAGTCAGGGAGAGACTGAATACCTATTATGACATTTATGAATAGAGATTATCTTATTTAATGTAAATAATTAAGTAGTGAGTATGTATTGATATTTAATATTAAGTGTGTAATAAATAATTTTAAAAAATAATAGGTAGACATCATTGAATATACAAGAGCCTGGAAAGATGGATTTGTGGCTTGCTTTTGATTTTCTCTGCAGATAGTAATAAGATCATTTCCCCTTTGTTCTTAAATGATCCATTCAGCAATTACCTATTTACATGACCTTAAGCATGCACTGAATAATATGAACCATTTTTCCCAATTTGTGTTTGTTATTTGACTCCATATTTAACCTCTGCTATTTTGAAAATCAGTTCAAACGTTTTTGACCTAATGGAATTTGTGCTCAGCTTCTGCTCTCATCCACAGAACAGTTGCCAAGTCATAATTCATCACCAGTAGTTTGGAGCATAGTAATTCACATCATTCAGCTGTGACTTGAGACACTCCATGTTGTCTATGTGTCATTCAGTCTTAATTTAACAACATAATAACTAGATTATTTTTTGACAGTGGACAAAGATTGTTGCTATCAATAATGATCAGATTACAAACAAATGGTTTCACAATAGATACAAGGTTACTGAGGGATTACTATAGTATGCCTAGTAAATGAGAGCTGGCCTTGGATTTAGATAGACCTTGGATCAAGTATTAGCTATGTGAACCTGGGCAACTTATATAGCATCTCACTGTCCTTCATATTCTCTACAACTCTCCATTACATATTGTAATGAGTGTAATCATGTATTACAAATAAATAGTTGATCTATCCTGACCTAAAGTATCCACACTGGAAGTTCCTGTACCAATGAAATCACAAAATTGGACCTAAACAATGACAAAACAAGAGTTATTGAAGAGGGTAGGATGGAAAAACTGAGGATCCTGCTGCTGAACTATAGTGATTAATTCTACTGGAAAGAGTAATCAGATAATTAGATAAAAATTAATTAGGACAGTTTTAGCATCTTTTCTAGCTCCTTATGTCAGCAGGTTGTGTGGCCTCCTTTGTGATATGATTTAAAAACTCCCAAAATGTCTGATTAATCCATAATCTCCTTAGTAGCCTTTATTCTTTGGGGTACGGTATATCCCTGGGAAAAGAGGCTCATTTCCATTTAACAAAAATTAGTACATCAGAATGCCATTTTATCTAAGTTTATAATATATAATTAACTTGTGCATAGCAAAGTGTCTGCAGTAAGCCCATAATGAATGCTCGTTTACTTGATATACCTGCTTTATGGTGTATATCTGCTATGAGATTTACAGTTTGCACAACCTCTCATATTATGGGTACTTAATGTTTTTTGAATTGAAATTATTCTTCTTAGAATAAATATGCAGGGTAAATAAGGAGAGTATTCTGGGTTGAACTTGACAGAGCCTAGTCCTCTAGTAATTTACTTTCAATATTAGAACAAAATGTCATTCAACAATTAAGGAAAAGGTGATTTACTTAGTCATAACTGGAGAAAGGTATTCAGTGAAGATAAACATTGAGAATACTTTCAGTTGATTCACCTGAGGAACTCCCTTGTCTGTGTTATCCATTGTAATTTACTAGTGGAATCTTCAGCCTTCCCAATTCCTCAAATCCTTCTGGCTGCCTGAGTGTTCAAGTGATGAGGACATGACATCAACAACATGAGTCCTTTGTTCCCTGAGTGGAACAAGTCTAAGGAATGTCTCAATATCTTTTAAGGAAAAACTAGATGAATCTACATGGGAGTGGGAGGAGAGGTAAAGATATCACTCTTACCATTATCCATTCTTTGGTGGTAAGTTTTTAAAGATCTTCTAGAGCAAGGGTTCTCAATCTTCCTAATGCTGCCACCCTTTAATACTTTAACATGTGGGTGTGTCTGCATGTGGGCAGACCTGCCAGGAGACAGATAGAGGAGCACTGTGTTTTCTGATGGTCTTAGGCAACCCCTCTGACTCTCGTGAAAGTGTCATTTGTCTCCCAAAGGGGTTGTGACCCACAGGTTGAGAACCACTGTTCCAGAGGATTTTTCCACTCAACAGAGGGTCTCTATTGGTAGATCTCACTAATGGCAGAAGGGAAGCAACATATCGAGGGGGATGTTCCAAGGTGAGAAGACAGTTGAATCATTGTGGCCTTTACTTAATATCACTTGTGTTTCTAGCATCATGCTTGTCACTATGGATGCAAATAGGTTGAAGATCAAGTTTAGAGAATTTAAGAGTCTAATTTAGGAGATAAAGAATGAGCAGCTGAAACTACTAGAGCCTAATTCTAACAAAACACATATATAAACATGGGAAAATAAGAAATTTAGATGGATCTGTGATCTCATCAATATGGTTACCCCCTCCTCTTGTGTTATGTAATATAGTACAGTTTTTCTAACCTTACCTCTGGTGTGAAGCTTGTTACAGGCAGCATTTAAAGGAAAAGCAAAAAAACAAAACAAAACAAGAACAAAAACCCTAAACACAAATAAAACAAAACACAATTTGCATAACAATACCCTAAAGTTGTGATTGATTCAAGAAGAGACCTAGGAAGGACTTGTGTCCTGGGTCTGTGTGGTGGATAATGCCAAATCTTTGCATTCCATGGTGTCTCTCAATATAAAGTGGTGACCATATGCAAAAGTATCTAGGAATGTTAGGGCTACAATGAAGGTTCTGACAGTCCCTGCAGTGAGTATTGATCCTCATCATATTTCAGGGATATTTGCCTTGTACTACTTTCCATTAGTATCCCTTGGTATGTAAAAGGTGGAATACATCAGATGTGATAGCAGTCTGTTGTGGCCCATAGCTCTGCCAGCTGCCTGCTGGCCTCTGCTGCCTCTTGGGCCTGCATTTCTGCTAGGGGCAGCTTCTGTGATTGCTGTCCGTTTTGCCAGGGTCAGCTATTATGTGATGGCAGGACAATTGCTATCACTAGAGCCTGAGCTCATCTGCTCAACCAAAGTATGGCTTTGAGCCTGAGCACTATTGCTGTGACATTTCTGTGACCTGACTCTATCCTAGCGTTTGGAGGTTTTGTGTGTAATTCTGCTGACCCCTTCCTCCACAGTCTTGTAGGAGGATACTGTGGTCCCAAGCTTCCACATCTTACATTTTTGGGCAAGAGTATTGCAGGCACTGCTGCTACAGCACCTTGACTCAGCCAATGGCCAGTTGGAGGATAATAAACATTAGCCAAACAAAGGCATCTATTTACAGAAAGTCTTAAGCATAATTAGTTCCTCTGAATTTTTCTTTTCCTAATGAAGGGAACATTTTTCCCTCCACTTTGAAGGTAAACTCATTTCTGAAGAAATTCCCTAGTACAAATTGGAACAGGTTTAAATTACCAGGCTTGAAGACCCATTAAAGACATTGTGCTCAAAACACAGTTCACTTCATTTATCTTCAAGGTACAGTTCTTAGGGGACACAGAACATATATACTCACTTTATCTTCTTGCTGACTGGCCATAGGTAGTTTATTCTCTAATCTCCCAGGAAAGGGAAATGTCTCTTAATAAGCAATCACCATCACCAAGAGTATGAAGGACAACACAGATTCATATTCCAATGCATTGCCCATCTGCACCTTTGACATTCCAATTGTTCCAGTTTGTTCCAGTTTTATATGACTATGTGAGTTGCTCAGAGGTGGGCCAGACTTAAGCAATTTCCCCAGTAGTTTAAGTTTGGATTGAGTAAATCTGCCTTGCTTTTATTACTAATCATGATTCACCAGACAGCTGTTCATTGAGCCTATCTACCACCTCCCTACCATCCCCAACCTCCTTCTCGTGTCTATTTTTCTACTCAGGTAATGAGGAAGTTACATTAACAATCTCAGCACTTAGTCTCCTGAGCCAATGAATTCTTGAAGAATGTTTCAATATATTTTAAGGGAAAACTAACCTAACTGGATTGAAGGAGAAGTTGAAGTAGTGTTCCTGCCACAGAGGGAATAGAGTAGGGATGAGAGCAAGGAAACTGGTAATAGGTGGGCTGCTAAAATAGTGTACTTAAGATAGCAAGGAGCCTATGATGAAGGAGTCACATTCATCAGTGGCCATATCATGCATCTCCAGCTGCCTTTCAGACATTGCCACCTGGGTATCTAGAAGGATCTTCAACTCAACATGGCCAAAATTAGACTCCTTGTGTTTCCCCTTACACTCTCTCTACCTCCTACCTTCTCTATTGCTGTAGAGGACAACACCTTCCTTCCAGTCCCTCAGGCTTCTAACTTAGGTGTCATCCTCAACTCCCCATTGTCTCACTTTCTACCCCACAACATCCAATATTTCTCAAGTCCTGCCAGTTTCACCTTCGCAATGTCACTTGAATAAATACTCCCTTCTCTCCATTGACATTACTACCCACTCTAGTACAAGCCATTGGCATTTCTGCCTGGACTATTGCAGTAGCCTGTTGGTCAGTCTCCCTGCCCCAAGTACTTCCCCATTCTAATCCATTCCCCATTTAGCAAACAAAGAGATTTTCTTAAAGCAGAGGTCTAACTAATTCTACCGAATAAACTGCAGTGTCCCCTTAATGCCTCCAGGATCAAATCCAAAACTCTCTGGTGTTCAAAGCCCCTCATTACCTAATCCCTTCTATTTTCCAGTTTTCTTACACCTAAATCCCTGCCAGACCCTCTTTGATCCAATAACACTGGCCTTCTTGTTGTTCTGTGAAGGAGAGATAGGGACAACATGGTCCATGTCTCAATTCTGGGCATTTTCTCTGACTATCCCCAATGCCTGAGATACTCTCATGTCTCGTTTCCACCTCTTGTTTTCTGAATCCCCCCTAGATCCCATCTTACATAGGAAACTTTTCTCAACCCCTCTTAATTTTGATGTCTTCCCCCTCTTTGATTTTTTCCTGTTTGTCCTGTATAAAGCTTATTGTACATGTTTGATTGTTTTCTTTTCTATTAGAATTTCATTACCTCAAGGGTAGGGACTGCCTTTTGCCTCAATTTTTACATTTTTTTTACAATTTACAATTTTTTCAATCCCCTGACACATAGTAGGCCCATAAATTTTTATTGACTATCTCTTAAGGAGCTAAATGTGCTGCAGGAACCATACTGAAGGAAACTCATATCCATGAGAGAGATATTATAAAGGATCTAAATTCCAGGACTATGGGAACACCAAGGCATGAAGAGTCATAACTCAAAGTAGCAAAAAGAACCTTACTGAAGTGACAGAAAAGGATGTGGGAGGAAGCTGTTTTTATATTTAAAGTAGCAATTTTATTTGAGCTAAAATTATTTACCAGAAACCCAAAGACATTTATCATGAGACTGGTAAAAACTATTTTTCCCCTTGACATTGGCTTTTGTTCCAGAAATCGTAGCTGAAAAACAAAGTATCAAATATAATAGGATTGGATTCAGAGAAAAGTTCTTGGTCATTCTAATTTCTAAGTGATGAAATTTACAGAAATATTTTCAGTGGAAAAAAGTTATATTAAAACTTTAGTGAAGAAGCAGTGTGGTGTAATGTATGAGAAGCTGGTCTTGGAATTAAAAAGGCCTGGGTTCAAGTTGTACCATAAACATATACTGGCTGTGTGATCCTGGACAAGTCTAACCTTCCCAGTGATCCAAGGCAATACTCTGAGATCATAAGTGACGGAGAAGGTGACAGTCTGAATTTCAAGAGGTATTTTTCTCATTGGGAGGTCTCTGTCCTGATGAAATCACTATCTAGTTTCCAACCCCACAAAAAAAGTTAATTTTGCAAATTGGCCTCAAGTACCCAGAGTTCCCTATGGGTTTTATACAAATACAAATAATGAGTGTAATTTGAGAGTTTACATTTTATCTCTATCGGTGCATAAGAATTGTAAAAAGATTTTTTTTAGAGTTTAAAATTTTGAAGTAATTATATCAAAAATCTTGATAAATCAGTTACTAGTCAAGTTATTACCAGTTTAAGAGAGGAATAATGAGCCACAATTTTCCTCATTATATCTAGTTTAAAAAAAAAAGTATTTCTCACTACCTGCCGTCAAAGAGCTTAACTCAAATTTGTTTCCCAAATTCCAAAAATCAATGAAAAGTTAATATCCTAAAACAAATACAAAAACCAAAAATCCCAAAGCAAAGCATTAACATAATTGGCTAATCTCTATGGCCACCTTCTTTGCACATACACCCATTTGTGTCTGCATATATAATTATACATGCATATCTATGTATATATGTGTCCATGTACATATGTATGCATATCTGAAATTGATTTGCCATCAATTTTTTTTTTTTTTATAACCAGTGCCTTTCAAACAGGAAAGTCCTGATAAAAACCCTCTGCAACCAGATAACGGGTTGGTTCTTTCTTTGGGGAGTTTCTAACATCAAGAGTAACATAATGAATCTAATGTGGGTAGGAGCCTCATAGAACCAACCCAGAGGTGCACTTTTTCTCTGAAATTGTGTTCCTTGTTTAGGAAATGCCTCAGCAATTGGATCTTACACAAGAGTCAAATTAATTCAACAAACATGTATTAAATGCTGACTATGTGCCAGGCACTGACCCATATTATCTAGTGGTTTATGGGGGTGTCAAATACTCCTGAGTCTTAAGACAGAACTGGCTTAAAGTGCAATTGGGAAACATTTAACAAAAATAAAATCACAAAAGAAGATACATAAAGTTATTATGTGTTTTACTAAGTCAATATACTACTGCAGGGATCCATATGTACACTTTAGTGACTTCATTTCTATTTGGATTTGGCAGCACTGCTTTGGCATGGGGGGTTGCACAACACATAAAGATGGATAAGGGAATTCCACTGGCTTAGTTCAGACAGAGGTCACCACTGTATATCTGAAACTTAGGGAGACCCTTTGTTCAGCATGTATTTCCTGTGCCACCCCTGCAAAATCCTTTGTCCAAAGATCCCAAGCAAGTCTATAGAGATCATGAATATATATATATGAGAGGTCCAGTACCTCCAGGATGCAGAGAGATGGAATGTGAAGTGTTTATCCTATAGGCAAAATATTTTTTTAAAGTATACCTGTCCTCCTGTCATGTTGGGATGAAGCAATAGGGCTACTGCTAATCATGTGTAGCAAGACTGTCCCTGACATGGAGCACAGTGGTGTTGTTTTTGTTGTTTTGTGGCTGAAAGGGAGGCAGAAGAGACATCAATCCTCTTTTCCCACCCTTCTCCAAGGGAGACTAATTCCTGCCAGGAGGGGAGCAGGAGATTGAGACCAGAAGGTTGGCGAGGGGGTACTATGTTAGAATTATTTCTATATATTCTTTTAAATATCATTAGTCTAGGGGATATACTTTTTTTAGTTAAACATCTGATTACAGTTTAGTAAGGTAGAAAAGAAGACCACAAACATTTATATAGCATCTTAAGGTTTGCAAAGCATTTTACGATTATTATATTGCTTTATTCTCACAATGGCCTTTTGATATAGGTACTACTATTTTTTCCCCATTTTATAGAAGAGGGAACTGAGTTCCAGAGGCTCAGTGACTTGTTATTCCTACAGTCAGTATGTCTGAGGCCAGATTTTAACTCAGGTCTTTCCGAGTCCAAATCAAGCACTCTATCATTGGACCATTTAATTACCTTATAATTATAAGAGTTGTTCAGTTGCTATACTTGTGTCTGACTCTCCACAAACCCATTTCCTTTTTTCAAAATTATTTATTTATTTTTTTAGTTTTCAACATTAATTTCCACAAGATTTTCAGTTCCAAATTTTGTCCCTGTCTCTCCCCTACCCCCAACTGCAAGCATGCATACCGAATACACCTTTACCCCACTCTTTTCTCTCTTATGTCCTCCCCTATTCCTCCTCCCTTAATTTCTTGTAGGGTGAGATGGATTTCTATATCCCATTGCCTATATATCTTATTTCTTGGTTACATGTAAAAAAAATTTTTTTTAACATTTGTTTTTAAAATTTTGATTTCCAGATTCTTTCCCGTCTTTCCTCCTCACCCCTCCCCACTGATAAGACAAGCAATTCAATATAGCTTGTATATATGTAGATATGTAAAACATTTCCATAGTAGTTATATTGTGAACAATGAACTATAATTCGCTCCATGCTATCCCACTGCAAACTTACTTTATTTTCTCTTTTGAGCCTGTCCCTTTTCAAAAGTGTTTGCTTCTAACTACTCTCTCCTCCAATCTGCCCTCCCTGCTATCGTACCCCCTTTTATTTCTTTCCCCCATACTTTCCTGTAGGGTAAAATGTGCAATTGACTGTGTATGTTATTCCCTCCTTAAGCCAAATCCAATGAGAGTAAGGTTAACTCATTCCCTTTCACCTTTCTTCTCTTCCCCTCCATTGTAACAGTTTTCTCTTGCCTCTTTTATGAGAGATAATTTACCCCATTCAATCTCTCCCTTTCTCCTTATGCCAATATATTCGTCTCTCACCTCTTAATTTTATTTTTTAGATATTATCCCTTCATATTCAGTTCATCCTGTGTCCTCTGTCTATGAATACATGTACACAATACATACACACACATGCATATACCCTCCTATACATACATATATATGTATGTATACATACATATTCCATTCAACTATTCTCATACAGGGAAAAGTCCCTTGAGTTACAATTATCATTTTTCCATGTAGGAATGTAAATAGTTAATCTTTAATAAGTTCCTTATGATTTCTTTTTCCTATTTACCTTCTCATGCTTCTCTTGCTTCTTGTATTTCTATTTTTTTTTACTTTTTGGAGGGGGGAAGACAGAACGATTGGGGTTAAATGACTTGTCCAAGTTCACACAGCTACTAAGTGTTAAGTGTTTGAAGCCAGAGTTGAACTCAGATCCTCCTGAATCCTAGGACCAAGTGCCCTACTCACTGTGTCACCTAGCTGCCCCTGCTTCTTATATTTGAAAGTCAAATTTTCTGTTCAGCTCTGATCTTTTCATCAAGAATGCTTGAATGTCTTCTATTTCATTGAATGTTCATATTTTACCCTGAAGTATTATACTCCACTTTGCTGTGTGATTCTTGATTAAATCCTACTGTCTTTGACCTCTTGAATATAATATTCCAAGCCCTTTGATCCCTTAATGTAGAAGCTGCTAGATCTTGCGTTATCCTCATTGTGCTTCCACAATACCCAAATTGTTTCTTCCTGACAACTTGTAATATTTTCTCCTTGACGTGCAATCTCCGGAATTGACTATAATATTCCTAAGAGTTTTCTTCTTGGGATTTTTTCCAAGAAGCAAATGGTGAATTGTTTCAATGTCTATTTTGCCCTGTGGTTATAGAATGTCAGGGCAATTTTCCTTGAGAATTTCTTGAAAGATGATGTCTAGGCTCTTTTTTTGAGCATGGCTTTCTGGTAGCCCAATAATTTTTAAATTATATCTCCCGGATCTATTTTCCAGGTCAGTGGTTTTCCAGTGAGACATTTCACATTGTCTTCTATTTTTTCATTTGTTTGGATCTGTTTTATAGTATCTTGATTTCTCATAAAGTCATTAGCTTCCATTTGCTCCAATCTAATTTTAAAGGAATTATTCTATTAAGTGAGTTTTTGAAATTACTTTTCCATATGTGCAATTTGACATTTTAAGGCATTCTTCTCCTCATTTACTTTTTGGACCTCTTTTGCCATTTGAGTTAGTCTATTTTTTAAGGTGTTATTTTCTTGGCTGTTGAGTTATTTTTCATTGTTTTCTTCCATCATTCTCATTTCTCTTCCCAATTTTTTCTCTACTTCTCTTAATTGATTTTCAAATTCCTTCTCGAGCTCCTCTATGGTCTGTGACCAGTTCATATTTTTCTTGGAGCCTTTTAATGCAGGAGTTTTGACTTTGTTATATTCTTCTGATTCTGTTTTGATCCTCTTTGTCCCCAAATAAGGATTACATAGTCTGTTTGATTGCTAATCTTGCCAGTCAATTACTTCACTCTTGAGCTCTTTGCCATGGTAGAACTCTGCTTTTAGAGTGGAGAGTGCTGTGTTCCAAATTTCTGGAGTTTTGCACAGCTGTTATCAGAGTTTTTTTCCAGGCACCTTCCTCAGAACTATGAGGAGGACTTTCTCTCCACAGCCTCAACAATCTCTGCCACACCAGTGCTCCTCACCCCAGGACCACTACCCTAGATGGCAAACCAGATCCAAGCAGGGCAAAGCAAGAGAAAACTGTCTCAGTGTCAGCAGAGAGATTCCTGTAAATGTCCTCTGGACAGTCACTTGGTCCCCCTGTGATCTTAGGTCTAAATCCTGAAGCAGCAGCAATGGCAGCAGTTGCAGCCACTGTCACCTCTCATACAGAATCAACACAGTTCTTCACTGACCTTTTACTTTCTCTTTGGTGTTTATAGGTTGTGGAAATGTAATGTCATGCACCAGCAGATTCCCAAAGGAATGCTACTGTGAACAGCTTTTAGAGTTCAGATTACAAAATATAGTGAACACTCTGTTTA
>JAQQSV010022361.1:0-10595 GCA_028646515.1 Pseudochirops corinnae
AGTACACTTCTAAATAATGCCATAAAATAATCCCTGGAGTGGCAGAACCCACCAAAAGACAAGGTGAAATAATTTTGCAGCCAAAGACAACTTAGAAGGTCTGCAGGAAAGGTCTATTGCACTTGGGTGGTGAGCACAGTACAGTACAGACCACACCAGTGTAGAACCAGCCCCAGAAAACCCAGGGCAGGTCTTGGGAGTCACTGAATCAGAAGAAGCAACATCTGCTTCTAGAGCTCTCAGCCCAAAGATGGTAAGTGGGTTGAACAACTTGTCAGAAGGAGATTACAGGGGTCTCTTGGCTGGCACTGGAGGCAGGATGCTATTGCCTTGCCCATACTCAGATCTGGGTCACGGGCCTGGCTGAAAGTCCTAGGGTGAGGAGGAGCACTATCACTGCAGATTTTGCAGCTTCAGTAGAGCTGGAACCCTCATCATATTTCCAGTACAAAAAAGAATACATGGGATCACTCACAGACCAGAGTACAGGCCAAGAGAGTAGTAAATCTACCTCTCATTAGCTCATACTATTTTGGAAGAACAAAAAACTTACAGGTTCCTAGAAAAACTCTGAAAACAATTACACAGAACTCCCTCAGGCTTGAGACAGTGTATCCTCCACCCTGGAAGGAAAGCCCAACTTCAATAAAGAGCTAAAAGTCAAGTAATAGACTTGAAAAATGAACATGTAACAGAAAAAATATGACTATAGAAAGTTACTATGGCAGTGGTTCTCAACCTTCCTAATGCCCCTACCCTTTAATACTCATAAATGGGTGTGTCTGCATGTGGGCGGACCCACCTGGAGACGGATAGAGGAGCACAGTGTCTCCGTTCCTAAGACCATTGGAAATATGTGTTTTCTGATGGTCTTAGGTGACCCCTGTGATCCCTGTGAAAGGGTTGTTTGACCCCCAAAGGGGTCACAACCCACAGGTTGAGAACCGCTGTACTATGGTGACAAGGAAGCTCAAAACACACACTCAGAAAATAACAAAGTTAAAATTCAATATCCAAAGCCTCCAAGAAAAACGTGAATTAGTCTCAGGGCATGGAAGAACTACAAAAGGATTTTAAAAATCATGTAAGAGGTAGAAGAAAAATGGGGAAGAGAAATGAAAGCGATGCAAGAAAATAGTGAAAAAAGTCAGCAGCTTAGTAAAGGAGTCATAAAAAATACAGAAGAAAATAGCACCTTAAAAAGCATACTAAGCCAAATGGTAAAAGAGGTACAAAAAGCTAATGAGGAGGTTGACTTCCAGGAGCCAAGATGGAGGAGTAAGAAGTAAGTCACTTTAACTCCCACATATTCATCTCCAAACAATCATATCATAGTGATTCCAAAACAAATCTGGAAACAATAGAACCAGCAAAAAGATGGGGTAAGACAATCTTTTAGCCCAGGAAATCTGTAAGATTAGCAAGAAAAGTCTGTATCACTTGGGTAAAAGAGGAACACAATCCAGGAGAGGAAGCATCCCAGCAAGCCAGCAACAAGTCCTACCTCAGCAAACTAGAGGGAGATCCTGAGCCACAGTGTGGTTTAGCAGGCAAACCCTAACACCAGAATCCACCACATACCTCAGCACAGTCAGGGGAATGGGTAGATTCCTGCTTTGAGAAGTGGCCATGTGCTTCAAAATAACTCTGAGCAAACAGGTGACCTCCAACAGCTAGACCACCATGTTCTTCAGTGTAGCCCAGAGGAAACAGAAACAACCCACTGGTCTCAGCACATGACAAAAATCACCACTAGAAACCTGACTCAACTCCAGGTAAGCAGCAAGACTTCCTGCAGCCCCCATCAGTGCCAATTACCACCAACTCCACCCCCTCAGCACAGCACCAGATATAAGCATGACTCATGGGCCGCAGGGCAACATCAGTGCAATACCAGGTAAACAGCCAGGGCCTGCAGTCCCTGATATGAAAATCCTCAGGGAGTATTCCTTCCACCCTAAGAGAGGAGCTTAAATCTAAAAGAAAGGAGAAAGGTCAAAAAAAGAAGAGCAAAAAACAACAAAAACAACAAAAAAGAATCTGACCATAGAAAATTACTATCATGACAGAAAGATCAAGACACAAACTCAGAAGACAACAATGTCAAAACACCTATGGGCCAAACTCCAAAGAAAAATGGGAAGTCATCTCAAGCCCAGAAAGAACTAATGGAAGAACTCAAAAAGGAGATTAAAATCATTTAAGAGAGGTAGAAGAAAAATTGGGAAAAGAAATGAGAGTGATGCAAGAGAATTATGAAAAAAAAAAACCCCAAGAACTCAAACTCAGAAGTTTGGGAAAAGAGAACCACTTAAAAAACAGAATTGGCCAAATGGAAAGGGAGATACAATATCCACTGGAGAAAACAGCTCCTCCAAAAGTAAAATTGGCCAAATGGAAAAGAAAGTACAAAAAGTAACTGAGGAAAACAACTCCTTCAAACTTAGAATTGGGCAAGTAGAAGCTAATTACTCTGTGAGACATCGTGAATCAAGCAAGCAAATTCAAAAAAATGATAAAATAGAAGAACATGTAAAATGCCTCCCTGGAAAAATAACCGATCTGAAAAATAGATTCAGGAGGCACCATGTCAGAATCACTGAACCAGCTGAAAGCCATAATCAAAAGGACATGAACAGCATTGTTTAAGACCTTATAAAGGAAAACACCCTCAATATTCTAGATTCAAAGAGTAAAATAGAAATGGAAAGAATCCACCTCCTGAAAGAGACCCCAAAATGAAAACTCCCAGGAACATTATAGACAAATTCCAGCACTTCCAGATAAAGAAGAAAATATTGCAATCAGCCACAAAGAAATAATTCAAATATCATTAAGCCACAGTCAGCAGCTGTTAGCAGCTTCTACATTAAAGGATCAGAGAACTTGGAATATGATATTCTAGAGGCCAAAGGAGGTAGGATTATAACCAAGAATTACCTACTCAGCAAAACAGGAAACATTTTTTCCTTCAGAGGAAAAATGGATATTCAATGAAATAGAGGACTGTCAAGCATTCCTGAAGAAAAGACCAGAGCCAAATGGAAAATTTGACTTTCAAATACAAGACTCAAGAGAAAAATAAAAAGGTAAATGGGAAAGGGAAATCATAAGGGGCTTAATAAGGTTAAACCATTGGCATTCCTACATGAGAAGATGATAATCATAACTCATAAAAACTTTCTCATTATAGGGTAGTTAGAAATATATATATATATATATATATAGACAGTTGTGAGTTGAATATAAAGGGATCATATCTAAAAATAAGATTAATGGGTGAAAAAGAGGAATGCACTGGGAGAAAGGGAAAAGGGGGTAAATTATTTCAATGTAAGAGGCAAGAAAAAATTTTTTCAGGGGAGGGATAGATGGGGGAGTTGAAGGTGGGGTGTGAGTACACCTTACTCTCATCAGAATTGACTCAAAGGAGAATAACATACATGCTGAACTGGTATAGATATCTATCATAATCTACAGTAAAGTAGGGGTAGAAGGGGATAAGAGAAGGGGAAAGTGATAGAAGTGAAGTCAGATTGGGGAGGTTGTAGTCAGAAACAAAACACTTTTGAGGAATAAGATGGTAAAAGGAGAGAGAGAAAGAGAGAGAGAGAGAGAGAGAGCATATGTGTGGAAGTAGGATGGAGGGAAATACAGTTAGTAATCATAACTGTGAAAGAAAATTTGAAGCAAGTTTCTCTGATAAAGCCCTTATTTCTCAAATATATAAAGAACTGAGTCAAATTTTATAAAAATGGAAGCCATTCCCCAATTGATGAATGATCAAGGGACTGAACAGTTTTCAGATGAAATAATCAAAGCTATCTATAGTCATATGGGAAAGTGTCCTAAATGTCTATTGATTGGAGGAATGCAAATTGAAACAATTCTGAGGTTCTACCTCATACCTATTAGACTGAATAATAGGACAGAAAAAGAGAATGACAAATATTGGAGAGGATGTGGGGAAAATAAGACATCAACATACTGTTGGTGGAGTTGTGAACTCATTCAACCATTCTTTACTGTAATTTGAGCTATGCCCAAAAGACTGTAGAACCATACATATTCTTTGACCTAGCAGTGCTAGTAATAGGTATGTATCAAAAAAGAGATAAAAAACAAAGGGGAAAAGGACCTATATATACAGAAATATTAATAGTAGATTTTTTCTGTTGGTAGGAAGTTGGAAATTTGGGGGATACCCACCAATGGGGGAATGACTGAACAAATTGTGCCATGTGATTGTGATGGAATACTATTGTGCTATAAGAAATGATGAGAAGAATGCTTTCAGAAAAACCTGAAAAGACTTACATGAGCTGATGCAAAGTGAAATGTATTGTATACAAAGTAACAGCAATATTATTAAGATGCTCAGTTGTGAATGACTTTGCTATTATCAGCAATACAATAATCCAAGACAACTTTGGAGAACCTTTGATGGAAAATATTTTCTATCCCCAGAGAAAGAACTGATCGTGTTTGAATAAAGATTGAAGTACACTTTTTAAAATTTATTTTTCTTGAGGTTTTTTTTTTCTTTTTGTTCTGTGTTTTCTTGTACAACATGACTAATATGGAAATATGTTTTTATGACTATACATGTATAGCCTACATTGAATTGCTTGCTTTCTCAGTGAGGGGGGTGGGCAGGTAGGGAGGAAGTGAGAGAATTTAGAATTCAAAGTTTTGAAAACAATGCTAAAATTGTTTGTACATTTAATTGGAGAAAATTAAAATAGATAAAATTCTGAAAATTTTTTAAAAAGAAAAAAAGAAATATAGAAATAAAGGAAGGAAGGAAGAAAAAGAAAGAAAGATAAAAAGAAGGAAATAAACATATTGCCATAGGGATGGAGGCCTTATATCATCTCCCTCTGAGGCCAACTTGTGGCCCTGTGAAAATGGGCCTTGATCCTATGCCTCATCATTTGTTTTGTTTGTTTATTTTAGGTGAATAAATTAATTGAGAAGTTCCAAGCTTGTTAAGTTTGAAAGATCAGGAGAAAAAGCCTCCAGGATTCTGTGAGTTTTATTTCATGACCCATTTCGTAACCAGGCCTAAAGCCTGATGGCCAGGGAGCAAGAAATGACCTTTGGGACCCAAACCAACTACTTATCTAGTGTTGATGACACTTTAAAATGTAAACTTGGTGAGATCAATGCTATGTAGAAATTCTGATCATCTCCTGCCTTCCCCCCCCACCAAGACAGTATAAGAGAGCATATTCCCCTCCCTACTGGAGGTAACTGTTTTATTTTGTTCTTACTATGTTTTTGAAGTAAATATCCCTTTGTAAAAGTTAATTGACACTGAATGGTTAAGTAGAGCTGAGGCACTATTTGATTAAGTTTAATTTCAATTCAAATGAATATTTACTAGGCACCTATTATGTTCCAGGTACTGTTTTAAGTGCTAAGGACACAAATAAGAGGAAGACAGTCCCTTCTCTCAAAGAACATACAGTGTAACAGGAGAAGACAATGACCTAAAGGAAGCTGAAAAGTAAAGGGGTGTCCAATTGGTCTCTGGCTGAAACAAAGCTGAGAAACTGACAGAAAAAGAGTAGTTCCCCGAGAATGTATCAAAGTTCTAGGTTTCTACAAAGGAAGAATTTGGGAAGAGTTTACTACTCCATTCTCTAGCCCTTCAATCAGAAGGGAGAGGCAACTGAGGGAGTTAACAACATGCAAAGTATCAAAAACAAGTCAATTTGCACCAGACACTCATGGCAAACAGTGGATGAAATACAAATGTTAAGGACTTAGACAATAGCTAAAGAGTAGATACTTTGACACCTCTGAGTAGAGAGGTATCTTGCCCTTTCCTGAGAGTTACCCCAGAGTAGAGCATATCCATTTCATATGAGCTAGGTGTGCAATAAATACTTATTGAATTGAACCTAGCTTTTGCATTCCATGAAAAATGTTCTTTCCTCTAAACTACACCAACCTTTGATGACTCTGGAGGAGAAAGTGAGACTGGTGACCTTGCACAGTCCTCCCTCACTGAAATCCAAATTAACTGTAAGTCATGTCATCATTTCCATGATATCATGGTTCTCTTCGAGAATGAAGGCCAAAATACAAGAACAACAACACTGACCTTTAGTCTGTTCTTATTTCCATCAATAATAGAAAACATTCCAAATAAATAAAGCACACTTCTTTTTCACATGACTTTAATGGTCAGTTTCACTATTTATTTTAATCCTGTTGGACAAAGACAGTCGTATTTCTTGTGTCTGCCCTCCTCTGTCCCTCCTAATCCCTCTGATCCACTCCTATACCATTAGAGGAAATAGGCATATACAACCAGTTCAAGGTCATGGCAAACTGGGGAATAACCTGAGGCACCATGTCTTTGTGAAAGCTTCACCTTAAAGATAGAAACACACCTTTTATAAGCCCAGCAAACCTAAGGAAGCCCTCAGCATAGAGATTAGGCTTTTTTTTTTCTTTTAGTTCCTTCACTCCAATGTAGGAAAGCTATTATGCGATTTCTGTGGCCAGAATAATAACTAAACATGTGTCTGCTGATCCTGATAATATATTCATTTGCAAAATTTGCTGATGTGGAACATCAGCAAATGCTGATGTGTAATGAATGATACAGAGACCAAATACAAACTGGAAAGAAAGAAATGCAAGCAAATGCACATGGACCCAGAAGAAAATTATGTGCATATTCATGCACAAGAGGAGTAGGGTGCTGGATAAAAACACTACAAGAAGAATGAGTTTATTTTTGCATTCATATGGGTCACAAAGAGCATTTCTACACTTATTTGGTGGCCAACCAAGTAAAAGACTTAGTGGAATTCCTCAGGGGTGTGTATTGCCATGCACAAGCATCTTCCCTAAAGAATCCTATCATGAATAGCTTTAAAGGTTCTGATTACACAGTATAGTGAACACTCTATTTATTCCATAACAAATCAAGGCAAACATTCACAACAAATCACAATATAGTCTTCACAACAGCATAACATTAAAATGGCCACATAGTTTTCGCCAAAGTTGTCACAGTATTTAGAACAAAAGAACAATCATCTGGTGTCCCTAAGGGGGAAACCCTCCTTACTTATTCATTCAATCATTTCACAGTACAAGTCAGTCTTCCACTCATGGGGCAATTATAGATTAACTTAATCAGTCACTTATCTAGCAATCAGTCACTAACTATTATTAATCACTAAATACAATCATTGGAAAATTACACAAACCCTCCACCCCTAGATGTCTAATAAACTTCAATTTCATCATTCATTCAACATCCAAGGAGAGGCCTTTTCTTCATCTTGACCCAGGTGGTCTCTCAGATTCCCTGGATCCCCTTCCATGGCCCCAGGTCCTACCTGAATGCACCAAACAGTCACCTGGATTCAGAGGCAGATAGCTCCCAGGTGCTCGTCCAGTCCTTCGGGAAGCTCTTGTTACACACTGAAGTTCACAGGGTCCAGCACATCTCAAAACCTTCACAACTTCTGTTGCCTGGAACTCAAGGATCAACCAAGCCACAAACAAACAAAGTCTTATCCTGGTCATGCTTCTTCAGTCCTCCAGCAGTTCAGCTAGCCCTAGGACCCAGAAGAAATCTCAGCCTTCCAGGTGGCCTTCTTGGCAGCAACTTCAGCCTTCACTAGATTTTGGTCTTGTAGAAAACTCCAACTCACTTCTCAGTCAGCTGTAGCAACCCAGCTCCCAGATGCTGTGAAAATTCTGCTCCTTCCACCAGGAGCCACCAGGAGGAAAATTCTCAATTCTGACTGCCTCTCTTTTGGGTTTTTCTTATATATACACACATACACATTGGCTTCCTGTCTCAGCCAACTCCTTCCTGTTATGTCAGCAACAGGAGACAGAGTTCACACCTTCTGTTTCTTTCACAGAGGTACTTAGCCCTTAGTTACTAATTAATTACCATTACAAGGTGGAATCCCTTTCCGTGTTGTGATTCTATCCATTATTCTATAGTATCCCCAACTTTTCTGCTGAAGGCTCAAGTTTCTCACAAGAGCAAAATATTTGGGCAGCGAACTGGCTAAATACTAATAATAACCACAGTAAATTAACATAATGTCTGTCTGTGTGTATGTTCATTTATGTATTTATATATTTACATTATATGTATAATTTCTTACATATATTTCCACACATATTAATGGCCAAAAAAGTAACTAAATATATGTGTGTGTGTGTTTGTGTTTACAAACACATATTGCTTTAATATTTGTGAAACACTTTCTTCCAATAATCCTATGAGGTAGGGTAATGCAAATAGTAGTTATTCCCATTTAAAGATGAAGAAGTTTAGGAATAGAGAACTTTGTCTTTCTCCTGGACACACTGCTACCAAGTATCAGGGGATCAGCTTTGAAACTCAGGAATATAAATCAGTACAAAATTTTAGATGCTATTCATCATGAGAGAGTACCTCATAAGGACAGTCTCTCAGAGTATGTCTAAGAGTGATATTTGCTGAATTCCTCCTGTGATCTGGGAAAATAAAAGTGGGTTGACTTATCTGAAACCTTAGAATCATAGAATTTTAGTGCTAGAAGAGATATTTTAGAGAATTTTGTAAAAAAGTTTTATTTTATGCAGAAAACTTGACAGACCCAGAGTCACACATGGCAGAGATGATGCTAGAATGCACCTCTCTCCTCCTAGTTTTTATTCAATTGTTTCTGACTCTTCTTTATCCCAGTTGGTGTTTCCTTGACAAAGATACTTGAGTGTTTTGCCATTTCCTTTTCCAGCTCATTGTACATATGAGGAAACCATGACAAAGAGGGTAAAATGATTGTCCAGGGACACCCAGCTAGTGTCTGAGGCTGGATTTGAACTTGGAAAGATGGGACCTCCCATCTCTAGGGCTGGCACTTTATCCACTGTTCCACATACAGGACTCTTTTTTTCCACACAGCACTACCTCTATTGAAAGTTGTAGAAATCTTGTCATTATCATTATTAGGAATATTAAAAAACTTTTATCTGTGTGTATATTATCTACAATTACTGTTGCTAGTCCAATTTAGATAGTACAGGTCAGTGCTTATATTTTCTTTACAGGCAGAGAAAATATTCAGAAACGTTAGTGATTTCTGAGCTAAGTTAATAGAAATCATAGGATTTCCAGTTGTAAAGGACCTCAGAGACTTTAGTATAGTGGAAAACATTTGGCAATGGAAATGCGATTTTGGAGAAAGGGGACCTTTATTCAAATCTTAGCCCCATCACATTATCTGTTTAACTTCTGGAAAGTTATTTAACTTTACTGGGCCCCAGTTTTCTAAACTATATAACAGAGAAGTTGGATCAGATGACATGAAAGATCATTTTCAGTTTTAATCTGCCTTGTCCTCATTGTCTAAGGTCAAGAAAAGGTAAAAATTTATGTTAGTGGTTCCAGTTGTCAGCATTTCAATGATAAGCTCTTCTACAATGACAATCTATTCTTTCTGTCACTGTAACATCAGCTCTTTTTCTGGAATTTTTATTCAATAGAAAGTGTTTTTAAACATTGATTGACAAAAATATCTTGAGAATTTTAGTGGTTTTTAAATTTTTGTTAACTGAAGATGGTATATGAATGTAACAGAATACTATTGAGTTGAAAGAAATGAAGAAATAGATGATTTTAAAAAGATGTGGAAAGACATGTTTTGATACAGTATGAAGTACCAAAAGAATAGTTTGTAACATCAATATCTTAAAAAAAAGAACAAATTTGAAAACTGATATACTGATTAAGAATGATGTGAGTAAAACCATTAGAATATACAATAACAACATAGTAAAGACAGTTTGGAAAGCTTTAAGAAATATGATCAATACAATATCCATGCATGATTCCAGAGGACTGATGATGAAACATACAATCTTCTTCTTTACAGAGAGACGATAGATTTATAGAAAGATGCAGAATAACTCACATGTACACACACACATTTATATTTGAATATATGAGGAATTTAGAAGGACAGATAAAGTAACATAAAGGAGGAATTACACTTTCTAAATGTTTTTCTCAGTGCTTAGAGTTACCATAATAATGAAAATCAAATAAGAATAAGATTTATATGGCACTTTAAAGTTTGCATATCATTTTCATAAATGAAAAAAGGAGGCTGGGAAAACTTGAAGAACTTGGTCAGATTCACAGACCTAGTAGGTCTCAAGACAGAATTGTACTTTCAGTTTTATTCTGACTCCTAGTCTAGGCCTCCAGTCACTATATCACCTAGTTTTTTGTTTCCATTTTGCTTGGAATTTTTCATTACA
This sequence comes from Pseudochirops corinnae, assembly GCA_028646515.1. Lineage (NCBI taxonomy): Eukaryota > Metazoa > Chordata > Mammalia > Diprotodontia > Pseudocheiridae > Pseudochirops > Pseudochirops corinnae. The sequence goes on from JAQQSV010022361.1 coordinate 10,291, forward strand.
GTTTTCTTTTTTTTTAATTTTATTATAGTTTGCATCATTCATTTCCACAAGATTTTGAGTTACATATTTTCTCCCCCTCTTTCCGCCACCCACCGCCCCAAAACAGCCATCCCAGTGTGTTCCCCCTCACCCAGTCTATTCTCTCCTATGTCACTTTTTGGTAGGGCAGGATGGATCTCCCAACCGCAATGCCTGTGAATCTCAAGTTCCAGTTGGATGTAGTCAATAATAATAATAATAATAATTTCATATATAGATAGATAGATAGATACACATTCATAACATTTGATTATGGAGCTCCAGAT
>JAQQSV010022362.1:0-10595 GCA_028646515.1 Pseudochirops corinnae
GCAGCCACTGCCTCTGACACCGCTTCCAGTCCGCACCGCACGGAGACTAGCTTGGTTCCGGCGTTCTCTTGCTCCACCCCTTCCTGCTACGTCAGCAAGCTCAAGGGGCGTGGAAGATCTTCAAATCCTAGTATCGTTACACCCCTATGTCAGGTACCTCATTCAGGGCTAAGGAAACAAAAAACACAACATAAAACAATAGGCTTACCTTCCAAGAGCTTGTATTCTATCAGGGGAAACTACATATACATATACACGTAAAAACAGAATAACTACAACGCAAATAAAAGGTAGCTTGGGAGAGAAGGCATTAACAGTTGTGCCCAGAATAAAACAAAATCTAAAAATGTATAGCAGCAACCTACAAATTATTCAGGATTGTCTTTTCTCTCGCAAACTATTTTTTATGCCTAGAGAAAACCCAGAAGACCAGGAGACACTGACTTAGGTAAAATTATGGTCAGAAAAGATTGTTCTCTCTACCCCATCACTCTTCACTTCCCTCTTTCCCCTTCTTGTAGCTCTCACCCTAGCTCATGACACACTAGTGTTCCCAAGTATTAACAATGAGTCAGGAAAAGATTTGATTCCTAATTGGAAGCAAGTTTCAGTTAATGTACCAAAGGTATTTAGGATCACAGACTCTGACCTAGAAGGAGCCTTAGAAATCATTGGGTCCAACCCTATCATTTTTTTGAAAGAATAAACTGGGGCCTAAAGAGGCGAAGTGATTTGCCCTACTCACTGTGGTAGCAAGGCTACGGATGAACATGCTGTCTTCAGACTCCAAATTGGCCTCACTCTTTCTGCCACACCTGTAAAGTTCCTAGCTTTCTTTAAAGATCAAGGTCTCACATGCATGCACACACACACATACACACACACACACACACACACACATGAGCACGTGCACACTTAACCAGCTCTTACTGACTATCCTCTCAAAATACCTTGTATGCATTGTGTGTGGGTGCATTTGTATGGAAGGGCTCCCTCTGATATCCCCATTCACTCTTTTAGTATAGAAACATGTCTGTCATGGATACTCCTGGAAAGGAAATTGACAATTAAGAAAACATTGGAAAGTAGTGGGAAAAAATTGTTAGATTTAGAGTCAGAGGTTCTAGGTTCAAATTCTAGCTTTGTCTCTTATGACTTGTGCGACTTTTGGCAAACATTTTACTTCTGTGAGTTTCAGTTTCCTCAATTGTAAAAATGAAAAGATTGGACTAACTGAGGTACAAAGTTCTACCCACTGTAAATGACAGAAGAAACAGAAATATTGCATGATATTTTCTAGTTGAGTATGACAGGAAAAATCCCAATATGAGGCTCAAGGCTATTTATGCACGTTTTCTGAGCTGACAAGAATTATTTGAATCCAGACTTTAATAAATACATAGTGGTTTAGTTGAGATAATAATAGAACATTTCAAGGCAATGTGTATGCACAAGTAATTAACCAGATTCTGCAATCACAGGTTTAGTATAATTCCCTCTGACTCCAGTGCAAGTTAGGTAGACCCTTAAGGCATAAGCAACTGGTTCAATTGTTCTTATTAATGCTGAGTGCAAACTAGCATCTTTGGCCCCTGACAATACAGTAGGAGAGGTAACAAGGCTCCTATTTCACAGACCAACAATCCAACCATCAGACCAGGAAGGACAGGGTAATGAATTCTCAGAAGTGCAAATATTGGTTGAGTGGAGCAAGCCAACAATAGTCTCCATGGTCTCTGGAATTCTTGAAAGAGGAGATTCAAAAGATGAGCAACCAATGCCTGGATGACAAGAAGATGGCATCAGTAAAAAAGTATACTGATCCAGAGGGAAAAAAAATAGAGGAGTGCATTTGAGGAGGAGACCTGGAAAATATCCAAACAGAGAGGCTGAACAGACAGGTAGGAGGAAGGTGGAAAGGATCAAGAAATTATTTCATTCCTTTGAGTTAAAAGCAAAAATAATACTAAGCCCTCTCCATTTGGGAAAGTATTCCAGGGCATTATCGTTTTCTCCAGCACTCTGTAAAATAAGAATAACAATGAAAATAATATAAACCTTCTATCTGAGATTTTTTTGGATCAAAGGGCCTGAGTAATTTCATTAAATTTTCATATATTTCTTAGTTCTTAAATGTTATGGTAGTTAAGGGGTTAAACCTGGAGTAGAACAAGAGAAGACAAAAGTTAGAACTTGTGCAGTAGATACTCTAGGTCCTAGGATGGTCCAAGTTTTCTATAAAACTTAGAAATAATCTTATGAGTTTAGTAGAATGTAAGCTCCTTGAGGACAGGGACTGCTTTATTTTTATATTTTTATCCCCAGAACTTAGAACAATGCTTTACATTCAGTAGGCATTTTAAAAGATGCTTACTGAATTTGAATTTAATGTAGATTTAGGAATCTCTAGCTTTACCTTTTTTTTTTTTTTCAAATATGCTATATCAGGAAAGCTGAGGGCAAACATATTGGTCCTGAAAGAGACAGCTCAGTGGAATTCACTGAACATTAAAAAGAACAAAGAGCAACTAAGAGGTCAAGGATATAAAGTCAGGAGGGACTAGATCAAGGCTACTAATAGGTCAAGTGAGATACTGACATATAAACATAGTAAAATAATTATCTGGATAACAGTTTATTCATTGGAATTTTGATTGGCTATGTCCAGAACTATGCTAATGTATGCCAATGATATTAGCAAATGAACTGGACACTATGGTAGGGATATATAAGTGGCTGAGTGATATTTAGAGAAGAGGGAAGAGAAGAAGAAGAAGAAGAAGTACAAGGATCATGGGGAATGAGGAGAGAAGTATATCTCTATGAATACGAAGTGTCATATCCCTAGGGAAAATGGAAATTTGAGCTACACATGTATAAATTAGCTTATACCTCATAGCTTTTAACTGGAACTCTGCAGTCTTAATGATTTTTTAATATGAATTCAAGTTTATGTTAGATTACTTCACTAGAGAGCAATTTAGCCATTCAGAAACCTGAGAACTGCTAAGGATATTCTTCCTGCTCCACTCCTTCCCTGCCATCTTACTCTCACCTCTCATCTCAGCCTCAAGAGGTACAGAGATCCCCTGCCAGAGATCTTCAAGCAAATACTAGATGGTAGCTTGTAGTCATGTATGTTTTAAAGGAATTTTTTTCATAGACATGGATTGGACTAGAGGGCCAGAGTCCTTCCTAAGTCTGCGATGCTATCATACCCTTCAAGATGCAACAATTTTAGGAAACTTTCCCAGGATCTTTGAGACTTTGGAAGATTTTCCTGAGATGACAGAAAATATGTAGATTTCACAGATTGCCAAAGTGAACAATACTACCCCTGGGGTGTGGGGTAGGCTGAATGATCTAGGGGTGGCAATAGTAACCTCAGATGCAATTGGGGGTCATTGAATAAAAATAAGGGACCAGTGGAAGCATAAGGAAAAAAGAGAAGAGAAGCTTGAAAAACTGTTCATAAATGTTTCATCTCTTCTGTAAGAGAGTTAAAGTCATAGGGATTACATTATTTTCCAAATAAACACACAAAATGCAAGTTATAACTGATCAGTGGTCAAGTCCACCAACAGGTCTTAACAAGCAAGTGTTGGCAGGTGAACATGTCGCATACTGACGGAAAGTTCAGCATGCAGCAGCAGGAATATGTTTGTGCAATGACTTGTTTATAATATGATACTATAGAGTTATATGATGCAATATTGCATCATCAAAATTTCAATGTGGGAAAAAAAACCACAAATTTACATATATTATTAAATTTAAAAGTCATCATTTAAAAATTTTTATGATTTTTTGAAATGAGACAAATTTTTTTTAAAAAGTAAAGAATTTTTTTTTAAAAAGTAGATTTCCAGGGGGGCCCTGAGTAACATTTTTTTTTTTAAGGGAGTGGTAGGCCAAATAAGTTTGTGAATCTATGGTAGGCTGTTTGCAAACATTCAAGAGAGTTCAACCCATTTTAAAGTCCCATTGGCCTTGAAAATAAGACCTGCTCAAGTTTAGAGATGTTAGACAGGAGAGGTAAAGAGCTAAGAGTGACATGTGAGCAGATAAACATGAAGATTGGAGAACAAGAGAGAAGATACGGCAAGACTGGATTAGAGTTAAAAGGAAGCTCACTTAGTAGTTGTGGCAATTGGTAAGAGTGAAGTACAAGCATTAACTTTCCACTTTTATTCTCAGATCATAGGACTCATCCAGAATTTAAAGGAATTTAAAAAAAATTTAAAGAAATTTTAAATAGTTATGGGGCACAGTAGATAGAGCACTATGCCTGCAGTCAGGAAAACTAGGTTCAAAACCAGCCTCCGATTTCTTCTAGCTGTTTGTCCCTGGGGAAGTTACCTAACCTCTGTCTTCCTCAGTTTCCTTATCTAGGAAACAGCAGTAATAACAGCACCCAACTCCCAGTGGTTTGTGAGGATCAAATGAGATAATATATATAAAGTGCTTTGTAAATCTTAGAGGGCTATTTATGTGAACTATCATTATTATTATTAAATTTCAATTCCTTACTTCAGCAAGACCTCTCCTCAGACTTTCTAGGAAGAAAGCAAAGGAAGTAGTGATCCTGGCAACAAGACCCATTGCAATGTTTTTTATTTTGATGAATGCTTATATCTGTGTCTATATAAGTAAATATTGCAGTAGCTGATAGTAAATTATACCACTATTAATAGAGATTTTTATTTAATCCCATATGTTTTCATTTCAAGACTGAGAGAAGGGAAGCTAATCTATGAGAGAAAAAATACCTGTGGCTTTCTTCTAGGTTCAGAGTCAAGTCAATTAGAACAAAAAGTTCTGCCATTTTGTACTAAAAAGAGGGAGAAAGGGAAGAAGGGAGAGAGAGAGAGAGAATAGAGAAAGAGACTGAGAGTCAGACAGAGAGTCAGAAAGAATTCTGCCTTCTGCTTTTTCATTTTCAGTGGAACAGAGTGAGTTACATAGAATAAACAAGCATGAATTGAAGCTTCATTTCATTATCTTTCTCCCAAAAAATCCTCCCCTATTTCAAATTTCCCAAGGGCATCATTATCTCTTTAGTCACCCAGGTTTTCAAAACTTAGTGTCATTCACTTTCCCTCACCTACCAAGCTATCCAATCATTTTCCATATCTTCTTGGTTCTATTAATTCAGTTGCCAAATAGTCTTGGTTCTACCTTTACATCTCCCATATCTGTCCCCTTCCCTGTACTCATACAACCACCACCAAAGTTCAGGTCCTCATTGCCTCTTGCTCAGGCTCCTGGAATAGTCTTGTAATCCCCATTCAAATTTCTCCCAATTCTATCCCATTCTCCATATGGAAGCCAAAGTGGTTTTCTGTAAGCATGGATCTGACCATGTTCCTGTACTACTCAATAAGCTTCAGTGGTTCCTTATTGTTCAAGATAAAGTGCTTTTTCATCATTATCTCATTTTTTTTAATATCTATTTATGTCTAAGTTTTACAATTTACATAATTATCAGGAGAGTAAATATATACCTATTAGTGGAGGTATGTGAACAAAATTTGCTTATTTCCCTATTAGAGGTATGTGAACAAAAACATCTGAGGAACATTGGTCTCTGAGTTCATCTGAGAAGCACTGCTCACACATCAACATCCCTCAACATTAACATTGCTATTCTTTGAGTCTTTACTTTGGCACATTGCCAACATTTTGCACAGAAAAACTTTATTTAAAGTAGTTTAGATGAAACCGTCACAGCTGTGTACAGTATCTTTTATTCATCTTTCTTCTTTCTTGGAAATGACTTTGATCTCTTCTGTAATCCTTCAATGGCCTTCATGCACACTGATAGCTGATTCTGAAATGTCTGCTGCATCTGTTACCAGTTGTATCCTGTCTGTTTTTTTGAAGGTCAATTTTATATTTTGTATTATTATTCAAAATTCATCAATTTTAGTGTATTCATCCCTCTGCAAGCATTTATTAAAAACTTATTGTGCAAGTGGCCAAAAGATATGAATACAGAGTTCTCAAAAAAAGAATTGCAAAATACTCACAACTACATAAAAGAATGTTCCAGGTCATAAATAAGAGAAATGCACATCAAAACAACCCTGAAGTTTTGCCTCTGCGAATTGGCAAAGATGATAAAAAAAAAACCATCAACAGTCAGTGTTGAAGTGTCTATGGGATATAGGTACAAAAACACATTGCTGGGAGAGCTATGAATAGGTGTAACTATTTTGGAAAGCAATTTGGCATTATGCAAATAAAGTTAGCAAAATGTTCATTATACATATTTTCAGAATTTCTTGATTTATTTACCAGTCATGATTTTTCCCCCTTTTTTGTCTTTTAAAAATACCATTTATTAAGTGAGATATCTCTCTGGGAAGGGAGAAGAAGGATATTGGGCAAACTATGATGATATAAAAAAACAGAAAGCATCAATAATTTTTTACTTGAAGTGATTCGAATATTTATGATTGACTGAAAAAAGAGCTCATCATGCACACAATACTGAGCTCGGTCCTGCGGATACAAACAAAAACAAAGCAGTCCCTATTCTCAAAGAGCTTACATTTCCCTGGAGAGAAACAACATGTATATTATAGATACACAAGACATACTAAGTGTATGTAGATTCTGGACTCACTCCCCCAACTCCAACTCCACCAATAGGTCAGGTTCCCCAGAGAAAAACGAAATAATCCCTCAAAACTCCATGGATATTCTGAGGAGTGTAAAGTTCTTGCAATGCTATTGACGCAAGCCCTAGTCTAGTCTATTCCCCCCAATGTCACTGGTCAGTTAGTATCTGTCCAGTATCATTTAAACAGGTGATTTTTCCTCAATATCACTGTCCAGTAAATAATACCCAATATCAGTTAACCCACTGATAGTGCTGCAATGAATAACTTACATCTATTGGCTTTTTGCAAATAAATATTTACTGAGAATATATAGCAAAAACAGAAGTGCAAATGTATTCCCCTTGACCAGGGTACACTCTCCCCTCTACCACCTCAGTTCCCCAGGGAAAATGTGTCTAGACTTAAAGTGGCTGCTATGAATATTCTTTCTACCTAATTGACTTTGGGATAAGTGCTCTCATTATCCCTATTTGACAATTGAGGAAACTGAGGAAGAGGTGTGACTTGCCCAGGGTCACATAACTAATAAGTGTCTGAGTCTGGATGGATTTGAACTTAGAGTCCAGTGCTCTATTCTCCCTCCCAACTAGCTGCATGCTAGGAAGGTGATGAAGGCCTGAACTAGGGCCATGGCAGTGCAAAGGAAAGGAGAGAAAAGATAGGAGATGTGCTGTCGAGGCCAAATAAACAAAACTTGGCAGCTAGTTGAATGTGACAGAGAAGAGAGAATCAAGAGCTGGAAATAACTCCAAGGTTTCTAAACTGGGTGATTGAAAGGATAGTAATGTCCTCAGTAAAAATAGTGAAGTTTAGAAGAGAGAAAGAGATGAAGGAAAGACAGTGAGTTTTGTTTTCTGTTTGAGGTACAAATGGCACAACCATTTGAAGATGTGGAATAGTTAGTTGTGATGAAAGACCAGAATTCAATAGAGATACTGGATCTGAGTATATAGATCTTGAAGTCATACATAAAAGTGAGAGTTGAACTCATGGACACTAATGAGAGAAAGTATAAGTGCAGTCAGATGGTAAAGTACAGATTGGGGGAAGTTGATGAACTGGGAAGCAGAAACATGTAAAATGAAGACTTTAAGTATAAGGGTTGAGGAGGAGAGAAAGAATGTACACCAGGTACCAAAGTCCTTGAAAAAAGAGGGTCGGGAAATGATGTGGAAACTGGTAGAAAAGAGCCAGCAGTAGGTATCTAGAAAGTTATGGAGTGAATCAAATGACAGTGGTTGGGGAAGAGTATGGAAGTAGCCATAAGGAACAAGAATTGATCCTAATGATTCGCCTGCCCCAATGTCAGAGGAGAAGGATGAGCAAAAGTACCCCAAGCACTTAGAGAGGGTGGACAGGGATATAGTTTCTTCTGGGAGGGTTTTATGGTTATGAGGAGATGGAAAGTGAATGAAAGGAACTCTCCTAATGTGAAGAGTGACTTGTTACCAATAGAAGGAGGGTTCCACGGGACAAAATAGAAGAGGGTAGAGTGGAATAGGGAGAGGAAATCAATGGTGTTAGCATGGCTAGGTGGTGGTAGGGGAAGAGCTTCTCCTCACAATCCTAAAGCCAAGGACTCTGAGTGGAGCCACAGGACGGTAGCATCTCACATCCTTCGGAGGAGCAATGCTGATTTAATTATCATTCCCAGAGCAAAAAGTGGAATGGGGGAGAAAGGAAAGAGGAGAGATGCTCAGTGTCCTGCATGGGCAAAATCAGAGGCTGGTTGGCAACTGGATGTACTGGAGACCTAGAGCCAGGCAGGGTTTAGAAGGATAAGTTCTGGCTGACATTATGCTCACCCTCTAATCCCCAGCCATGTCAGCTCTACCCCAGGCTGAGTGGTGACTATCTTCTTGAGGGAAAACGCAAACACACACACGTGCACAAATGTGTGTGTGTGTGTGTCTGTGTGTGTGTGTACAGTAGAAGGAACAGTGATGATTCTCTAGTCAGGGAATGAAGGTTCAAATCCCATACTGACATTTATTGTCTATGGGTCCATGGGCAAGTCATTTAAACTCCCTGGCTCTCAGTTTCCTTAACTGTACAATGAGGGAGCTAGACTGAATGACTTCTGAGAACCTTAATAGTTCTAGAATTAGGATTCTATGAACTTCTTTATTTATCTTTTGGGGGAGATTCTGAGAGCAATCATTTCATGTATCTATAATTTCATTATGGCTTCTGGGTTCAGTTATATTGAACTTCAAAAGCAGGTTAGAACCATGGATCAAAACTAAAAAGAAATTTAATACAGAAAAATGCAAAACACTAGCATTAATTTAAGAAAAAATCTACTTTCCCAAGTTCAAGACATTGTAGACCTTATTTAAAGGATCAAGGGAAAAAAAATCTGAAGTTGACTGTCAGCTCAGTTTTAAATTCCCAGCATGCTATAGTTGCCAAGACAGTTAATTTAGCCTTGAGCTGCTTAATTGTGTATAGAATATCCCTAATGAAAGAGAGAATAGTCCCTTTGTTCCTGCCCTGGTCAGACCACATCTGGAATATTGCTAAGTTTCTTTATGTAGGATATTAAAAGGGATCTGAAATCTCACTGATGTGAACATTTCCTCCAAGGATGCAGATCACAAACAATCCAGGACTGACCATCTTCTGTGACGCTTATCTCATGCCTCCACATGTCAGTCAGTAAACACTTATTAAACACTACTATGTGCCAGGCATCATGCTAAGTTTACCGCTTGGGTCATTCTCATGTCATGTGGAGGGAGGAGGTGGAGGGGAGGCCCTGTCTCATTCATTCTTGACTTCACAAGAATACCAGCGGAACACAAGGGCCATCTACCAATCATTCTTGCCTCTCCTCACATGACCAGTCCATTGTCCTTTTTGTTTCTGTTTTTGTTTTTTGAGGGGGGAAGGCAAGGTAATAGGGGTTAAGTGACTTGTCCAAGGTCACACAGCTAGTAAGTGCCAAGTGTCTGAGGCCGGGTTTGAACTTAGGTCCTCCTGACTCCAGGATTGGTGCTCTATTCACTGTGCCACCCAGCTGCCCTTCCATTGTCCTTTTTAATCCCATTTCTTTTAAGCCATCCTTTAATCTAGAAAATTCAAATATTATCTTTGTTGACCTACACATTAGCCCAGTCACCGGGCTCACCTCTTGAACTTTCAGGTTTTAATCTCTAGAGACCTAACTCACAGTGCTTAGCACATAGGGTTTACTGACTGATTAGTTCAGCCATTCTACACTACCAGTAGAATAATGGTGCTTAAAAGCTGGCCCTTCATTTCTGGGAGAAATTCAAAGTCTTTAAAAGAGTTCTATAATTTTTCGCAGACCATTCAGTTCACTCATTGTTCACTTACAGTGTCCTTTCAAGGTATATATAGATTCTTTATCATTCATTAGAGGCAACTAGGTAGTTTAGTGAACGGAGGGAGTGGGATAGAACCAAGATGGCGGCATAGGAGCAGCAAGGTACGGCAGTTCCCAAACAGTCACCTCAAAATACCCATAAAATATGACTCTAAACAAATTATAGAGCTCTAAAACATACACAAAAATACTTTCCGCTGAAGGCAGCTCAGCTAGGAGGGACCATCTCAGTGCTGGGAGCTGAAACCAGTGCAGCCTGAAACAGTGGCTTGGCCCTGGGGGCGGCCTGATGAACCAAGCCAAGCTGCAGCTGGAGCATCAGGAGAGCAGATCTGCGGCAGCTGTGGCAGTTTCCAGAATTATCAAGCCATAAGAAAAAAGGACTAAGTGAAAGGTCAGTGGAACTCGGCAAAAATTGGGAGAGAAAAGCAGGCCCGGCCAAACTGCCTCCAGGGCAAGGAATTGGCAGAAGCAGAGGCACTGCAGCCGCCTCCACATTGCTGCTTCAGAGCTCCCGGCCTGCAGACTGCAGGGGGGCCAAGGGATCATTCAGAGGCCAAGTGCTCTTGCGTTGAGAGGCCTGGATCAGGATCACGGTCTTGGGTGGTGGTCCTGGGGTG
>JAQQSV010022363.1:0-10595 GCA_028646515.1 Pseudochirops corinnae
TAAATGAAGTGAATCCTATACCTCCAAATAACAATAATTCATTTTTATATAATGCTTTGGGATTTGCAAAGCACTTTACAAATATTATTTCATTTTACCCTTGTAATGACCTTGTACAGTAGGTGCTATTATTATCTCCATTTTACAGATAAGAAAATTGAGGTAGAGGAGGGCTAAGTGACTTCCTAGGGGGAGCATGGGGGTGAATGGTGTACTGGAAAGAGCTCTGCTTTAGAATCAGAGGACTTGGGTTTGAATTTTGATTCTATAGTTTACCCCCAATATTATCTTGGCCAAGTCTTCCTTTCTCTGGGTCTCAGTTTCCTTATCTGTAAAATAATAATCCCTTTCTGATATCTTTAGTTATTAATGTTCTTCCTAGCCACATTATCATGTGTATACTCAACTCTTTACATGCTGTGCATTCTCCAGGTAGAAGGTAAGCTCCTTGAGGGCAAGAGTAACTTTTCTCTTTTTCCTTTTGCCCCCAGCACCTAGCATAGAGCCATTCCCATAAAAGGTGCTTCATAAATGTTTGTTGGATTGGATTGACACAAGGCAGTAGCATTTATAAGAAGAGCATGCTTGGGGCTGTGCTGGAGCCAGCTTGAACCAGCTCTCCGGAGGTGATTGCTTAATCTTCATTGTGATCATCCACACCCCAGAAGTTGCCAAATGTTATAAATCAAGACTTGATTTATCATTTTGTTGATCATCTAGACTTAAGAGAGTGATGGAGAAAGTGTTAATAATGCTGATTAAATTTAAAGGGCTGTTGTATGTACATTTTTCTTTTCTCGCAGACATTTGTTAACCATTTACCAGCAAATGATACCCAGAGGAGGGTGGATGTGCTTGTAGGAGCCTCCTCCTCTCATTTGATGACTCATCTTCATGTTCTAAAACTCCAGCCCTGGGAAAGAGACTTCCCTCATCAAGAAATTCTTATATCAATTAATTCACAGGTCTGATCCCTATCCTTCCTCTATGATGCTCCCAAGGAAAGGGAAATGAAGCCTATGTGTAAATTTTAAATTGACTTGAAATAGATGAATAAACATTGTTGGTCTCCAAGCAAAAGCCGAATGGGATGGGGGATTGTTGAGTATGTTGAAGTGAAGATAATTTCAAGTATGGGTTAGGCTACGTGGCGACTGATGTCCCTTTTAATTGTGATGTTCTGTGATTTTTGTGGATATTAGAACTGGAAGGAAGCTTAGAAATTACCTTTTGTTATTTTTGTTGAGTTTTTTCAGTCATGTCTGAATCTTCATGACTCCATCTTGGAGTTTTCTTGGCAAAGATACTGGATTGGTTTGCCATTTCCTTCTCTAGCTCATTTTACAGATGAGGAAATTGAGTCAAACAGAATTAAGTGACTTGCCCAAGGCCACAGAGCTAATAAATAATGTTTAAGGCTGCATTTGAATTCATGAAGATGAAGCTTTCTGATTCCAAGCTCATTGAGCCTCCTAGCTGCCCAGAATTTATCTAGTCTATTTCTGTCATCCTATTATAACAACAGAAAAATCGAGGCCAGACATGTAACCTACATGATTCCCATCATTCCTAGAATCCTCATATTTCATTTCCCAAGAAGTAACTACAGAACAAATGAACTCTGGCATTATTGCTTTTCCAAGCTTTTACCCTACCTGTAAAAGGGATCATGTTCTAGGTGGTCCCCACAACATGGGCTTTGGCCGAGTTGGAGAATGGTCTCCATACCAGGTCATAAGTGCTTTCTCTGCAACCTACTATAATTACCTCAATGGGGACCATTTCCAACACTATGTGACCGCCCTACTTTATGCCCATCTAATCGTGGAAGTCTTTTCACTGGGGTGAAAGGGAAAGTTGAAAGTAGCAAACCTTTGTAAGGGAAATATTGACATATCTCCAATGAAGTGGAAAATAACTTGTTTTTCAATCTTCCATTAACTAAAGAGAAAATGCCACCTTATATTTTAAAACGGTCCTTTGTCAAGTCTTATAACATGGTTGCAAATGATGCTCGCCTTATTTCTTTTCACTTACCCACCCACCACATTCCACCTGTTCCCTCTTTCAAACCAACTCCTATTTCAATTTCCTATTTCACTGTAGTGACAGTAAACATTATCTGTGACCCACTAGCTCATTTTCTTTGTCTAATTTTCACATGAATCACCCTTTACTTTTTTTTTTTAAATACAAAAGGGGAAAACCAGCAGTCAGTTCAACAGAACTAGGGCATACAAGCATCTTGGAGATAAAAAAATCCAGCATCAATTTGGCCTTGCTTTCAGAACTTTACAACGCTCCCTCCTTATCCCTTGGATTTCCCTGTCCTGCACTTGAGTGTCAAGGAGAAGGAGATGGTTAAACCAAAAGGTCATTAGCCATTATTCCATTTGTAAGTTCCCAAAGAAGGAGGAACAGACGACTTTCATGTGCTGTGCAAAGGACCCAATCCAAATGAAAAGCATTGCAATTATCAAGAATCAGGGTTATAATTTTGCAATTTAAAAAGCTTCCTTAAACATTTTAATCTTGAGTGCAAATTACTGCCTGGGGTTGTTTTTAAAATAGGGAAATGGCTTAGGTACCAAACATCCACAGTAAGCTATTTTTATGTCAATTTTTACCTGTGCCAGAAATTGCATTAATAGGGTGCAAAAAAAGAGATTGTTATAAGCCTATTGACATTAGATTAAGTCTAGAGAACTCACCTTTACCATTATCAGGTCAGTTTATGTGCAACTGACATGATAGTTATCCAGGAGAGCTGGAAGGATGCCAGTGAATGTCTTTATTTCTAGATTCTGTTTCTTCGGCACTATAGATCGGGGAATATTCAGCTGTACTTAGAATAGAATGGAGGTGGGGAAAACAGAACTAAAAGTGTCAATGCTAGAGGGAGGAGAGCTATATCCCTGCTTTCCCGTTCTTTAAAATTCCTAGTCTCTGAATTGGAAGGCACTGATGGTAGAGGTCTTCAAATCCAATCCACATCTGAGAAGTAATCCTGACCTACGATGCCCCTAACAAATGGACATCTTTTGGAACTAGGGAGGATAGGGAAAAGCTTCCTGTAGGTGAGATCTTCCCTGGGATTTGAAGGAAGTTACAGAAGCTAGGAGGTCGAGATAAGAAGGGAGAGAATTACAGATAATGGGGAACAGCCAGTGAAAATGCCCTGAGTCTAGAGATGGAATGTCTTGTAGGAAGAAGAGCCTCTGATACTGGACTGATGAGTGTATGTGGGAGTGGGAGAGGGTTGGGATCAGACAGAAAGCAATGTAAAAAGGCAGAATGTGTAGGAGAGGGTCAGGTTATGAAAGGCTTTGATGCCAAGCAGAGAATTTTATACTTGATCCTGGAAGTGACGGGAAGCTACTATAATTGATTGAAAAGGGGATTTATTAGGTCAAACAGCCTTTCCTGGTCCTCCTTAATCCTATTACTTTCTCTTTGTTTAATCTTCTCTGATTTTACCTGCATATATCTTGTTTGTACTTAGTTGTTGGCATGCTGTCTTTCCCATTAGAGCCCCTTGAGACCAGGGACTGGGTTTTGTTGTTGGTCCATTTGGTTAACTTAAAAAAATTTTTTTTTACCTGTCTTTATTTCCCCAGTGCTTACCACAATGCCTGGTATATAGTAAGTACTTAAAAAAGGCTGGTGACGGCCTGAAGATCCCTAAGATTCCACTTACTTCTAACATGCTATATAGCATTGCTATCTCTTCCACTTCAAATTTCCGAAGACCTCTGATTTCATCAGTGTGAATACTCCCTCCATTGATGCATATCACAACCCTTTCACATGTCTGTAGATGGCTTCATGAGGTACTCTGGCCCCAAACTCCATTACTTCGGGGTCAATGTTTTGGGCACAGGATCTTTGAACATTTTGAGTCTGTTTTTTCATTGATATTCTGGTGCTGGGCCCAAACTCAAAGATTTTTTAGCATCTGGTAGAATTTGTGATTCACTAGCATGACCTTGGCAAACCCAGGGTTACTTGCCTGCCATTGTAAGGTATCAGGGCACAACTTCAGTGAAAGAGAATGACACCTGCATTCATTTAAAGAGTGAATACCCAAACACATCTACAATTTAAGCAATTAACCTCATGCCATTTTGTAGTAGATTAAGTTGATATTATTTGGAAGATCAAAAGATATCATGAACAAGATTTTCCTGTTAATGGAATTCTGAACTCCTTGGGATAAGGTTTCTTCAGCCTATCCATTTTCTATCCTGACATCACACAGCTTTCCAACTGGGCCTGTAGAGACTTCCAGAGAGGAGCTAAGTGGTCAGCTTTCCTTCACTCCCTCCCTCCTCCCTCCCTTCATTCCTCCTTCCTTCCTCCCTCCCTTCCTTAGATCTAGAAGAGACCTTAGATGTCATTGAGTCCAACACTTTCATTCTATGAGAGAGGAAACCAACGTTCAGAAGGTCTAAATGACTTGCCCATCATCTCATGGCAATACTATTCATTGTCTGAATTCGAATCCAGTGCTCCATCTGCTATGCTCTGCTTCTTTCTAGGCCTAGGTGGTGAGCATTCCACAAGCAGGAAACTTGTTTCCTTCTCTGACTCCCTTGAAGTCTGAATGTCATAGATATTTCCTTGGGACTTGGAGGTCAGGCAGTGTCCAATCAGGGAGCTACACTGGCTCATCGGTGCACGCAAGCTGGCGAGCCCGCTGTGCTCAGGAGCCCTCTCGCCGCTAGGGGAGCTGCGCCAGTATGCTCGGCTTTGTTCTTCACTAGCGAAGAGACAACAGAGGAGTTGTTTCCATTTTATTTTTATGATCGGTGAGGTGAGGAATTAGAATTTATTTTTAACTTCTTAAATGCACTGCACTTACAGCATTTCCCTCTAATAGTGGAGCGCAGGAACAAGAACGTAATGATGCCAGACTTTAGTCGATTTTTAATTCCTCCTCTCCATGATTGTAAATAACCTGAAAGCAGAACATTCCGGTATGGAAGGAAGGGTGTGCACTGAGGCCTTAATGAGTCCCCTAGGGGAGGCGTGAGCTCCAGGGAATTCATAGTCAGAGAACAGAGGGAAAATGTCAAAGGCAAGGGATAAGGCTGGAGAAACTCCCCATCCTCTAGCTCAGATGTGCAAACCCAAGAAAAGACCCTGATGTGCCTTAATGACGTCAGCGTCTGGAAACACTCAGGAAAAGCCCAAGAGAGGAGGGCCCTTGGTTTACTCCAAAGAAAGAGAAGGTTCAGCCCTAGGCAGAATCGTGAGGCTGACGTGGACTTGTTAGTCCTGGGGCTGTAGCTCAGATGTCAACATTCCAAGGGGCCACGAGGCAGCCATCAGACTCCTTGTTCCTGCTCCCAGGGACCCTTCCCACCAGAGTACAGAGGAGCATTCTATGTTCTCCATCCCTTCCCTTGGGTAAAATGTCAGCCTGTTTTGGGGATCCATCTCACACTGGTTGCAAACAGCCCACATAGGATCAGGTTGGCGAATCAATAGGAAATGTGGCTCACCACTCACCCCACAGGTCAGTGTTAGCACTCTCCTCCATAGTAAACCTAGCCCTAACCCATCGCTAACCTTCTTCACTCTCCCTGTCCATTTATACTTTGAGAGACTTTCTTTGTTACAATGAAAAGATAGCTAGATTCAGCAAATATTTATTGCGAGCTTGTTATGTGCTGGACAAAAATAAAACTGTCACTGCCCTCCAGAAGCTTACATTCTAACAAGGGCAGGAGGGGAGATACACATCTAGACCAACAAGCCCAGACCAGCAAACCCGAGAAGGGAGAGGGCTCCAGCAACTGCTGAGATCAGGGAAGATTTTGTAGTAGATTTGGACTCGTCTCCTTGAATTCAAGTCCAGGACTCTCTGCACTGCGCTGCCTTAAACAAAGGCAAGAACTGTGAGAAACAGAGATGAGGAGGGAGGATAGTCCATGCCTGGAGAACGGCTTGTGTGAATGGAGGGTCACAGGGGAGTAGTCCAGTGACACTGGCTTCCATGATGCTCCTCCCACAAGAGATGTCATCTCCCCACTCTGGGCATTGCCATTGGCCATCCTCCACCCATGGAAGGCTCTCCTTTTTCCTCTTTGCTTTCTGGTTTCCTTCAAGTTCCAGCTAAAATCCTACCTGCTCTACAGGAAGCCTTTTCTGATCCCCTTCATTATTTCTTGTGTCTTCCCTTGATTGATAACTTCCAATTTCTTCTAGATATATTTTGATTGTACATTGTTGTGTGCATGTTGTCTCTCTTATTAGACAGTGAGTTCCTTGAGAAGAGAGACCTTGGTCTTTCTTTGTACTCCCAGTGCTCAGCCTTGTGCCTGGCACATAGTAGGCCCTTAATTCCAGTTTATTGACTGACAACCTCTCAACACTCCAGGCCCTTCTGGAAGACTTTCAGTTACAGATGAACCACCAATGTGTATCAGTGGAGAAAGTCTGCATACCAGGCATGCCCTATACTGATGAAACCTCAGAACTGGAACAGAACACTATTATTACATATAATGAGTTGCTTGCATTACTTTTACATTACACACAGTACTTTAAATTTCACAAATAAACAGAAGGTTCAATCTTTAGCATCATCGAAGAACAAACAGAAAAAATCAAATTCCTTTTCTTTTTGAGGATCCTTGATAGGAAACAAACTTTAGTCCTAATAACTGTGAGCTCCAGAATCCTATCAGAAGCTTCTGCCTTACTTTCTTTGTGGGGATAAATCCTTTTGTTCCACACACTGGACAGGTAGAATTGGAAATAAATTCCTTCCTGTGGGTCTTATGTAGCAGGCTCCTGAAACAACAGTGCTACCCACACTGAGAATCCTATTGTGAATGGACCTATAGTGACTGTCCCTATGTAAGCTATCACCATTCCAGGCAACTCACAGCAGCCCAGCCTTCTTCCAGTTGAACAACATGTGCTTGGCTAGGAGTAGAGGAGGCTGAGAGTCTCCAGTTCATACTGCATGAGGACCAGGTGAAGGTCTTCAAAATGATAGCCTGGATGATAAAAAAGAATGAACTGAGATTGGTTTTCTTTTTTCAAACTTATGACAAAGAGGAGCATGGAACAAGGTCCATTGTTCAGGGTCACTGAGGCAATGACAGCTGACAGAAGAAAGAAAGAAGAGGGGAAAGAAAGGGGAGGGAAAGAAGGAAAGAAGGTTAGAAGAGCATCAGCAGATTTCATTACTCCCTCTGGATGAGGAGAGAATATTGCTAGAGCTAGCACCCAATTTATGGTCAATGATGAATGGATTTTGAAGCTGAGGGTTATGAACTGTCTATTAAAACCGCTTCATGGAAAATGCCCAGAGCCCTGCAGCCTGATGCACAGAATCAGGACTTGAAAACCTTAGGGGAGATATTACATAATTAATGATAAGGCAACTCCTTAAATAAATCATTTGCAGTCGCTAACAATTACCTTAATTCAGGCTTCTCTGCTTACTCGCCCAGCCTTGGTGGAGATTCTTGCTGCTTGCCTGAAGGTTCTCTCAGAGGTGGGAGAACAGGGAGCGTTAGCTGAAGTTGTGGCTGTGAGCCTAGGTTTTTTTCACTAAGTTTGATAAATGCCTATTCCTTTTTAATGCTATGTGTGTGAATTCAGAGCCTCAGACAGGAAGAAACAAGGAGGAACCTTTTCTCGGATCTCTAGAGGGAAATGGTGCAGTTGGGTTTGGGTGTTTTGCATGCAGGAAACTGTCTCCTACTCTGTAAGTCAGTGCCTTTGCAAGTAGCTGGTATTCAGTACATGTGGTGGGCTGATCTTATCCCTATGGTTTTAACAAAGGACCTAGGTCTCACAGGGATCCTGAGACTTCAGATCACACAGGTTGAAGCAAATGAGCTTGAATTCAAACCTAAGGCTCTTTCCATCACATAGAAGCTGCTTTGCCTCCCCACAAAGACGGTTGTATGAATGCACGAATCAATGAATGTTGTTGCATGCAGTGATGATGGTGATGGTGATGATGATGATGGTGACAGGCATTTATTTAGCACACTAAGGTTCACAAAAACTTTACATATATTATCTCATTTGATCCTCCCAACACCTCTGGGAGGTAGATGCTATTATCATACCCATTACATAGATGAGGACACTGAGTCAGATGGAGGGATTAAGTGACTTGCCCAGGGTCACACAGATAGTAAGTGTCTGTCCATCACAGTTCTTTTTGACCCCAAGTCCAGAACTCTATTCACAGTATCACCTAGCGGCTTGTTTCCTTATGGAGATGATGGAGTCACCATCTATGGAAGTTAAGTGTTCCTGTATCCTTATTGTGTTCCTTGCTGGGTTAGGGCAAAATAAATCTCCTTTTGTTGACTTCTTATGAGACACTTATGAGTGTCTCATTTTATTCCCAAATGAAATCTGATCTAATAGAGTGCCGGCAATAATTAGGGTTGTAGTAAGGAAGGCTTGTCAGGTGGCCCTACCCCCCATGGTATACTCATGAGGAAGACATAGCCAGAGTTCCTATAGGAGAGGCAGGCATGGGCTGAGCTCTGCATCCTTGGAGGCATGACTCACATTGATAAGATCATAGATTCCATGGAGTATTTGAGTGGAGAGGACCCTGGAGTACATATATTTTAGCACATTAGATTTGAGCCCATTCCCCACAATTTTTTCTGCCTGCTAAAATGATGGGTCTCCAAACCCGAATCTGGATCAGAAAGTGGGGCATCTCCAAAGGATGACTTTCTCAAATGGGACAACACAGAGCAATGGGCTTGGAGGCTAAAGGCTTGAGTTCAAATCTTAGCTGTTTTCTTGCCAACTGGGTGATCTGGGACAAATCACTTCTTTTCTTGAGACCTCAGTGGATTATCCCATGTAAAATGAGGGAGCTGTATTAAATACCAAAGCCAGGATTTCATGATCCCCTAGTACTTCCTCTTCTGAATTCTGTGATCCACCATATTGTTTACCCAGAATGATGCCCAAACATGGATCCTCAGCAGGCACCTGCTGGTCAAATTGGGAAATATGGGATGGAAAACAGGAAGGGAGAGGCATTTTAAAAGTATTACTTCTCAGAGAAACAGCTGGAAAGATCCACTGATGTCCCCTGGCAGCCCCCTGCCTCTTGTTGGCCAGAAGGCCGGGCTGGGACCTAGATGCTCTCTGACATGCCCTCCTCTGTTTTCCTCTAGTACACTGAAACACTAACAGTTTGTTCAGGAAATGCTCTCCTTTGCTAGTTAGGCTTTTATCTCAGCTGGAGGCCTTTTCTGTTTCAGTCCCTTCCTTTCTTGGATTTAAAGCTAACACTTGACTCTGGGAGTTATAATCAACAAAGCCCCTGTTGTTAGATGAAGCTAAAGTCACTTTTAGAACAGCTCCTGCCAAGAAGTTTGAGGACACTCTATGATGTGGCTACACCTGCCTGGTGTATTGTGTGGGGGCTTCTGTTTGGGCTTCTGGCCCAGGAAACAACCCCTCAATTAGGCTGTACCCCCCTCTAGGTTCTAAGGGCTCTCTCCTTTCTCAGATTACTTTTTTTGCAAGTATTCTACTACTTTAGTCAATAAAACATGGCTGTGAGACAGGGAATAATAATAATAATAATAAAAATAGAATAAAAATAACAACAGTTAGCATTTATATGGCTTTTAAAGGTTTGCCAAGTACTTTATAGCTATTATCTCATTTGGTCCTCACAACCCTGGGAAGTAAGTGTTCTTATCTCCATTTCACAGTTGAGGAAACCGAGGCAAACAGAGGTTGACTGCCTTGGTGAGGGTCACAGGTTGTGGCTGTGTGGTTTATCTTTCATTCTTCAAGAAGACCATGACATCATGAAGACAATGATATGATTTGAAATTGACTTTGATTTGAGTGAGGGAGGGCTATGCGAGATCACCAGCTTCACTTTCTCCTCCAAAGCCATGTGGGTCCAGTGGCTAAATATAGGACAGGACAACTGGAGATGACCCAAGATGCAGTGGAAGACCTTGGCCTTTTTATGCTAAGGTCTGTTTAAGTTCTCACTCCATGAATAGGCTGTTTAAGAAGTGAATCAAGAGATGGCCAGAGCTGGTGTCTGAGGCCAAATTTGAATACAGATCTTCCTGACTCTAGGCCCAGTGCTCTATCCTAGCTAGGGAATTCCACAGGTACCTGAATTCAATAAACATCTGTTAAGGGTCAAGGTTTTGCGCCAGATGTGATTACAAAGATAAAAAGAGACAAAACAGTCTCTTTACTCAAAGACTTCATGTTCTACTGGTAGAATGCATGTACACAGAGAAGTAAATGCAAAGCAATGTGGGGTAACTCCAACTCCAGGACTAGAGTCAGACAAGTAACTTCAAGAAAAGAGAGAATTGAGAACTCAGGAAAAACCTCATGTAGTCAAATCAAGTCAATAAGCATTATTAAGTGCCTACTGCGTACTAGGCACTGTGCCAAGGGCTGGGCAAAGAAAGGCAAAAAACATTCCCTGCTCTACACAGTGGAATTGAGGGGACAACAAAGCAAACAATTAGGTATAAATAAGATACAAATAGGGTAAATTGGTGTATCAGCAAGCACCCTAGCATACCCAGGGCGGCTACTAGCACAGGTTCTTAGAT
>JAQQSV010022364.1:0-10595 GCA_028646515.1 Pseudochirops corinnae
TGTAACGTCTTCACAGATGAGTTATATTATGTTATATACACAATGATTTGAAGTGGGGCTATCAATTACAGGAAGCAGGGAAGACCACTTGAAGGAGGAGGCTCTTCAGCAAAGACTTGAACAATCATACAAGTTCAAGATAAGGAGGGAGAGAATGCCTGCACAAAGAGTCACTGAAAGAAGACTGGATCTTATAGGTGACATTGCAGTTTGAAAATATTGATCTTTATATATTGATGTTAGTACCATGATCTCTATATTCTGAGCAATTAACTGATTTTGACATCCTTTATTTGCTTCTTAGAATCTCCAACCCATCCCACATTGGCTGCTTTAAAATTTTGGATGTTTTAACTAAATCCTTAGTAATTCACAAAATCAGCCACCATTTCTTCAGACATGTTTTTCAAAATGTGCAAATTGTCAGTGTTATGACTGTAACCACAATAACTTTAAATTTAAAAAATTCTGAGTCTAAAGAGGGGACAAATTGACAATTGTCATCAAAGTGTGTGTGTATGCGATTGTTCATCACATTGCATAGGACAGTGTCTCATGATACATAAAGTTACATTACAGGCTGCATAGTTTGTGTATAGTCTGAAATATTTAAATTTTGTCCCTTTTCTTTTGGTGTGGATTCAAACTGTTGTAAAAAATAGTGACAATTGTAGTAATAATAACAACTAATATCGGTTTAGTCCTTATGTGTCACACACCATGCTAAGTGCTTCACAGTTAGTATCTCTTTTGATTCTGACAGCAACTCTGGAGAGTAGGTGCCATTATCATTGCCATTTTACAGATGAGGAAACTGAGATAAACTGAAGTGAAGTGACCTGCCTAGGATCACAGAACTAGTAAGTGTCTGAGGTGAAATTTGAACTCAGGTCTTCCTGAATCCAGGGCCAGTACTCTATCCATTACTCAACAGCAACAAAACAAGGTGTACTGCACTTTTAAATTAGAAAATATTGTTATAAATTTGTGTCAAAAACTGAAATGCAAGTTTCTCTTGATTTCATTTGCTTAAATAACAATTTTGATATATGTTGTATTCTTTATGTAAGATAATTATTATTTTAACTTCAAGATAGATAGTTATTGTGTCTAAAGGTTTTGAAAAACAAGATACTTTGAAATCAAAAGGCAGTCTCCATATTCCATCCCCTGACCCATTTATACTGCTAATACAACAAATAATATTCTATAATAATACTAAAAACAGGAACACAAGATACAAAAACTTACCCTTAAAATTAATTATTTCATAAAAACAAATATCATCAGGACTGCATGTGAAGGGATCCTGGCCCCTCCCCGCCATGCCTGATTCACAGAATTCCTATCTATGGTAAAGTTTTTATTCACTATGTTTTATTCCCTGACTCACACTATGGCAAAAGGCAGAACACATTTGGTTTTCCTTAAAATGTCTTTTGGGAAGTGATAGGAGGATGTTCAATGTATTGTAACTTCAGGGTCAGGTTTTGAAAACACTTTCTGAAAATGAAGCTCTTAGTAGTTATGGAATGGTGAGGGATTACATAGGAGTGAGGTAAGTCATCAGAGTGTAAACCTTTTTTTTCCTAAAATATGTTGAGAGTATTTAACAAGGAGGGTAAACAGGAGGATTTATTCTTTATCTGTCAGAAGTCATGCACCCTGAATGGAATTGTAATTCAGTTGGCAGCATGGACCACCACAATAATCTAAGTGTAGACATTTATTTCAGCACCATGCTTTTCAGTGTTTTGTAAAAGGGTTAATGTGATAAGCTATTTTTTCCTGTAGCTTTGTTGATAAATGAATTTATTTCACAAGATTCCATGAAATTTGTAAAACATTTTAAACTAAAATTTATTATATAAACAAGGGCACTGCAAATATATAGAGAGAGCTATAAATATGTATATATGGGTGTATATGTGTATATATTTCCCAGGGCCCATTCACGTGCTAGGGGTTGCTCCGGTAATGGGGGAGCTAACATGCAAAAGAAAATTCCATAAAAGATGGAAGGAAACCTAAGAGAGAAGGCACTGGTGGAGGGATGGGGGAGAGGAAGAACAGAGAAGGCCTCCCACAGAAGGTGAGATTTGACTTGAGTCTTGAAGAAAGCCAGGGAAGTCTAGAGCAAAGACAAATCTGGAGAATATTCCAGGATGAGGAGAAGTATATTGATCAGTGAAAAGATGTGGTATCCTGATTTCTCTGTAGCTTTGTTGATAAAACAGTTTATTTCACATGAGTCCATGAAATTTGTAAGAGATTTTTAACTGAAATTTTTATATAAACAAGGACCCTGCTATAGATGGAAAGCTATGGATGTGTGTATATGGGAAGCCTAGAGCAAAGACAATTCTGGAGAATATTCCAGACTAAGATGGAATATAGCCAATGAAAAGATGTGGGTCCTGGTTTCTCTGTATCAGAGTGTATAGAGGGGAGTGAAAAGTAAGACATTTGGAAAGGTAGGAAGGGGCTAGATTGTGAAAGTCCTTAAAATCCAAATAGAGAATTCTACATTTGATCCTGGGGCTCATAGGGAACTGGTGGGGCAGGGGCGGTGAAAGGAGCAGCTATGTGGTGCTGTGGATAGAGTACTGGACCTGGAGTCAGGAAGACTCATCTTTATGAGTTCGAAACTGGCCATAGACATTTACCAGCTATGTGACTCTGGGGAAGTCACCTAACCCTGTTTGCCTCAGTTTCCTCATCTATAAAATGGCCTACAGAAGGAAATGGCAAGCCATTCCAGTATCTTTGCCAAAAAATACCCTAAATAGGGTCATGAAAAGGTGGGGACAACTGAAAAGTCTGAAGAACAACAACAAAAACAAGGGGGAGTCAATATGAGGGATAAACATCAGATGTGCCTTAGGAAAATCTCTGCGGCAGGTGAATGCAACATGGACTTAAATGGGGAGAGAGGCGAGGCAGGAAAACCAATTCGAAGGCTGTTACATTATGCCACACATAAGGTGATCATGAAGGCCTGAACCAAGGTGGTGGGCATATGAGTGGAGAGAAGGGGATGTATATCAAAGACTTTATGAATGTAGAAACTGTTTGAGTCACCCAAGATTGATTACGTGGAGAGTGGAACTGAAGATAACTGAGAATACAAACCTGGTTAACTAGAAAGATCATGGCACCCTCAACAGCAGTGGGGAAGTTCAGAAGTAGGGAAGATTTGAGAAGATAATGACTTCTCTTTAGCACATGTTCAGTTTGAGATGCATGTGGAACATCAAGCTTGAAATGTGTCCAATATGAAGTTACGACTGTGAGACCGGAATTCAGGAAAGAGACTAGTCTAGATATATAGACATGTGAATCAATGTTCAAGCGATGATAATGTAACTCAGGGGAACTGATGAGATCTTCAAGTGACAATGTAGAGTAGGTAATCAAGGATATCAGGTCTTTGTAAGATTTTTTGTGGCATGGACTTTTTGATAGTCTGGTGAAGCCTTTAGAAACTTTAAAAACCTAAATATTTAAATGCGTAAAATAAAATGTTTGGGATTACAAAGGAAATAAATTATACTGAAATATAATTATGAAAGTCCCAAGTCCTAAGACACCCTGAAATCATATCCCTCAGTGATCAATGGGACAAAGTTTAAGAAAC
The DNA here is from genome assembly GCA_028646515.1 of Pseudochirops corinnae. Taxonomy (NCBI): domain Eukaryota; kingdom Metazoa; phylum Chordata; class Mammalia; order Diprotodontia; family Pseudocheiridae; genus Pseudochirops; species Pseudochirops corinnae. The sequence continues at coordinate 3,638 of JAQQSV010022364.1, forward strand.
TTTTGTGTAGTAGGATAATAAAAGAGGGCCTAAGACAGTCTTGGGGAACACTCATAATTAGATTAGAACTCAAATATTTCTGACTCCAAGGTCAGTAATCCTTCACTCTGCCTTTGGGGACCTAGGGGGGAACCATGTTAAACATAATTCTCCAAACTCAGGAATACATGTAGATATTTTCCAAAGTAAATTCTTCATGGAGTCATACAAATCAAAGGCAATTTGGCTTCAAGTACCCATCTAATGCCAAGGTGCTTAATATGTTTTGTGTCAAACACCCTACTGGCACTCTAGTGAAGTCTATGGACCCTTCCTCAGAATGATGTATTTTAATTAATAAAATACACAAAATGATAAATAAAACAAATTATGTTGAAAAATTTCTCAAAAGATTAAAAAAAATAACCAAGTTTATGGATCACAGGTTAAGAAGCATTGCTTTAGAGTCACCCATCAAAATCAGACCCTGGTCCACATGAGCCTAGAACTTGTATTCTCTTAGCCATGGGATATATACGATTCCTTTTGCCATTTTCAAATACATCATCCTTTTCCAAATAGGAAAGTTCAGACCAGATGAATTAGAACTAATGAGAGGAACCAGGAGAAAGAAGAAACAAAACAACAAAAGAAAAGGAGAACAAATAGTATGCTTCCATCCACATTCAGACTCCAAAATTCTTTTTTCTGCATGTGGATAGTATTTTCCATCATAAATCTTTTGGAATTGTCTTGGATCCTCAAATTGCTGAGAAGAGCTAAGTCTATCAAAGGCAGTCACCATGTTACTATGTACAAAGCTCTCCTGGTTCTGTTTATTTCACTCAGCATCAGTTCATACAAATCTTTCCAGGTTTTTCTGAATATACATGTTGTTTTTGCCATCCTTGGTCTGGTAGCCCTGGTCAGTCTTGTGGATCTTTTTATTGATCATGGTGCAATGGTGGTAATACTTCTGACCAACTCTAGCCACAGAGAAGGCCATGTGAGTAGGATGCCAACCTCCAGTACAATACATGCCACCTTACACAGGCCTTACAGTGGGTTTTTTGAAGTCAGTTTCCTTGTGTGCCAATGACTGGTGACACCTTTGTAACCCTTGCCCTTGGTCACTCCAATGACATCAATCATCTCATCCTGCCCAAACAGTGGGCACAGGTGCCTGCTGCTCCAGCTTCCCACAGGCCCAGTCAAATTTCTCAGGCGTGCTTCTGCCATTCACCGGGATCTCCAGCATGTGATATTTCTTCTGCCTCAGAGGGGGCAGGTGCATCTGGGTGTAGGAATTGACACGGATCACCTGGCAGTACTTTTTTCATGCTGTTGAAGTCTTTTTTCCAGATGTTTCTTGCCATCATCATTTTTTTTTTAGAAAACTGCCTTTATTTTATCAGTAGTCGGAAAAAAATTAACTGATACAGAAAAAAGTTTAGTCAACTGGAGAGGAATGAGAAGTTCCAAGGGGACTTCGGCCACCATTGAAGAGAATGGGTAGCAAGCTCTCCCAGGAGATTAAGTGGAGTCCCCACTATAAGAGTAAGAAGTAAAGAAACATTGTATAGGCCAAGATGCTGCAACTTGAGTTCAGACTAATCACTATGAACCATGATATTGCCTTGTATTGGAACCAATTTCCCATTCACTGAGCCCAGGATCCAGAAGACAGAGTGGACACTATGCAGCAAAGGAACTGCTAATGGCTGTCATTCACTAGGGAAAATGATAAAAAGGGATTTCAAATGTTTTTCCATTTGACTTTATGTTCAAATGTACTTTCTTTAAAAAAAAAAACAAACCCAAAGAGACCTTCTGTAGAGATAACAAATATCAGTATTAGTAAATCCAATTATACAAAAAATACATCTAAGCTGGGGTAGATATGTTAATTTTTTGGCAACATACATTAAATGGCACTAATTACACAGTAACTCTAAGGTAACTAACATGAAACCACAGAACTGGAGCTCTGCCACAGCTGTAGGGGGACTTGCCATCTCCAGCTGGGTCCCATTTTCAAACAATTGGATAATATCCCAGAGCTATACCAATAAAAGCCTCATAAGAGGTCTTGTTCTGAAGTGACTTTGTATTTATTTCCCAGAGGGCCCTGCAGCTGACAGCAACAGGACATAAAAGCAGTTAAAGCACAATTCACAAAAGTTATCACCTATTCTCTTTCTAGAAAGAAGCAAGAAGTTAAGAATTCCCTTGAATTAGTGCCAGATGTGCTGGTTGGGAGAATGAAGAAGGTTATTAAGAGTAATGTCAGAGGGATCCTGGTGTGCACAGATGTGTTGGACACAGACTGTCATTAAACAATCATGGTTGGCTTCTAAATACTGGTAGCAAGATGATTTCTGATTTGTAAATCTCTTAAAGTAAATTATAGATAAATGAAAAGGGCCAGTCATCATATATTAAGATTAATAATCAGCACTTCAAAAATTAATCGAGTTTGGGCTTTCCACTGTGTTTACAAGACAAGGCACCTGGATTTTTTCTTTCCATGTTTGGATGCTATTGTGACCATTTCAAAAACCTCCCTCACACCATCTTTGGTCTTTGCTGAACACTCCATATAACCAAATGCACCAATCCGATTTGCCAAATCTCTGCCTTCTTCAGATTTCACTGGCTCCTGCTTCATCTTGGCCAGTTCTCTTCTCATGTGCTCATCATTTCAAAGATCCTTCTTGTTCCCAACCAGGATAATGGGCACATTGTGACAGAAATGCTTCACCTCTGGGGTCCACTTCTCTGGGATGTTTTCTAAACTATCAAGGCTATTGATGGAAAAACACATAAGTATAACATCAGTATTTGGGTAGGAAAGAGGTCTAAGGCGATCATAATCTTCTTGACCAGCTGTGTCCCACAAAGCCAACTTCACCTGTTTTCCATCCACTTCAATATCTGCTACGTAATTTTCAAACACTGTGGGCATATAAACTTCAGGAAACTGGTCTTTGCTAAACACAATCAGCAAGCATATCTTCCCACATGCACCATCACCAACTATAACCAACTTTTTTCAGATGGCAGCCATAGCTCACAGGGATGCTGTGAGAAATGCAACCTGTATAGCAGATAGGTTTTATAAAGCACCTTGAACTTCTCAGAGGAAAGGCACTCAAGTGGTTCTCAAGTCCCCCGCGCCAGACAAGCTGCTCCATAAGCCACACATTCTAGGTCTAGAAGTAATTTCTAGACAAGAAACTGGCAGGCAGGCAGACAGGGAGTGGGAGCCTTGCCATCATCATCTTGCCATTTCTTTCAGTGTTTGGTGAAGGCTTTCTTCTTTGATTTATTCCAGTTCTTATGGAATCACCTCTTACACTCCTCACTAATGTGTTCAACAAAGATGGTTTTGCAGTTCAGCAGGCTTCATGGGGTTTGCACATAGCCCATGATGACTATAATGAACATGGGTGGTTTCTCCATGGTGGTGTTTTCCTTCTTGTTGACCTTTGAGCCTCTGGTGAAGTCAAAGATCCTCTTATAGAATGAGGTATGAACAACAATAAAATTAGCAGCAGCAACAACAACAAAGGGAGACCTATATTGATTCATGCATGTTATGGGAATCTGAAGATCTTCCCTGCCCCTAGGCCCTCTGATAGGCTTAAGTGGCTCTGAGAACCTTCCCTGATTTGAAAGTATACTCTGCCCCCTAATAGGCTGAATGTGGTCACATGGAGCCTGTGGTGGGAGGCTTGTTCTTCAGGAATGCCCATGCCTTATTACTTTGTGATTGGGCAGTGGGTCAAGAGGCCTGTGACATTCTGTGATCCAGGAGAAGGCTATATATACTGCTTATGTGAGGTTTTGCTTTGGGGCTCACTTTGAGAAGAGTTGTGTGATTTGGCCAGATGAGACTCTGGGAAGCCGTTGAGCCCCCTGGCTTTGAAAATCCCAGATGTTGGTTCTTTCCTCTCTGGTAACTGAATAGGTATGGATGTAATGGTCAGAGGGTTGGAAGCTCATCTGATGATCTCTTTGTCTGCTTGTAACTTCTGCTTGTAACTTGTTTGCATTTTGTTTGCATTCTCTGAAGTTTGGGGTGCTGACTTTTTCCCCTGAACTAGGTAAATGTTATATGTTTGATTGATTAAAGTAAGATTTTTAACGCATTTTGAGTTGCTTTCTTTTAGAAAAGCAGATCTAAGAACCTGTGCTAGCAGCCACCCTGGGTATGCTAGAGTGCTTGCTGATACAATACATAATGAAATAAGCAGAAACAGGAGATCAGTGGATAGTAACACGACAATATGGTAATGATAATCAACCGTGAAAGACTTAGCTACTCTGATCAGTACAATGAGCCAAGAAAATTCTGAAGGATTCGTAAAGAAAAATGCTTTCTACCTTGAGAGAGAACTTTAAAACTCTGAGTACAAATTGAAGTATATTTTTTCGTTTTCTTTATTTTTCTTACTTTTTTGTGGCATGACAAATATGGAATTATGTTTTGCATGGCTTCAGATGCATAATTGATTGCTATTATGTTTCTTACCTTCTCAATGGTGGGGAAGGGGCTGAAAGGAGGGAGAAAATTTGGAAATCTACAATTTTTTAAAGTTAAAAATTAAAAAATTAAATTAAAAATTAAAATATCAATAACAAAAAGAAACTAGGACCAAAATAGGTAAAGGAATGGGGCCAAAGTCCCACAAATAGTAAGGTGCAGAGGTGGGATTTCAACCCAGGCCTTCTGATACTAGACCCAGTGACTGCATCACACAGCTTTCCTCAAGAACTAAGACACTTCTCATGGGATTTACTAGAAATCAGATGAAAAATCTATCCAAACTCAATGCTTCCACTTCTTTCACTCCTCAATCCTTTGTAATCTAGCTTTTGATCCCATCAGTCAACTCAAACTAGTCTCTCAAAAGTCATTAATTGTCTCAACCAAATATGATGACCTTCTCACAGTCCTAATTGTTCTTTATCTGCTGCTTTCACTATTGAGGATGATGCTCCTCTCCTGTATACTCTCTCTTCTCTGGGTGACACTACCCTCTCTTAGTTCTTTTCCCATCTGACTTATCCTTTGTCTCCCTTCCTTGTTTATAATTTGCATCACACCCTCTAAATGTGTTGTTTCCCAAGACTCTCTCCACTTTGCCCTATATACCATCTCTGTCTTGGCAACTTCATTGGCTGTCAGGGTTTAACTAGCATTTTTTATGCAGATGAGGCATACATATAAATATTTAAATGTTCATATACTCCCATATGTGTATTTGTGTAGGTGTATCTATTCAGCCCCAGTCCCTACCTTGAGGATTTAGTCCCACAACACTAATTGCCTCATAGACATTGCAAACTGAATGCCCCCTCAGTGTCAAGATGTCCAAATCAGAAATCAGTACCTTTACTCCCAAATCTTCCCTCCTTTGAAACTTCCTTTTTTCTATTACTGCACTACTTTTGATTTGGAGAGGAGTTTCACTGACTTTGAGTAGGTTGTATTTAAATGGTTCTTTCATCAGAGAACCTGTATGAACCCTGACAAATTCAACTATTTTCTCAGGAGTATTTACCTAAGAGCTTCCCATCCTGCAAAGGTTTGACTGGTTTATCTTTTCCGTCATTAAAGGGAGTTCCTTTACAGATAAAATCAGAGAACTTTCTGTGTGTTTCTTTTTAACATCTGATTTGGGGGGGGCAGAGCCAATATGGTGGCATAGGAGCAGCAAAATATCGCAGCTCCCACGTAGCAACCTCAAACTGCCCATAAAATATGACTCTAAACAAATTCTAGAACTCTAAAACACACACAAAAATACTTTCTGCTAAAGGCAGCTCAGCTAGGAGGCACCATTGCAGGGCTGGAAGCTGAAACCATCCCAGCCTGAAACGGCAGCCGGAGGGCAGCCGGACAAGCTGAGCTGCAGCTGGAGCAACAGAAGAGTGGATCTGTGGCAGCTGTGGCAGTTTCCAGAATTATCAAGCCATAAAGAAAAAAAAAAAAAGGACTAAGTGAAAGGTCATTGGAACTTGGCTAAAAATCAGGGGAGAAAAGTGGGTCCAGCCAAACTGCCTCCAGGGCAAGGAAGTGACAGAAGCAGAGGTCCTACATCTGCCTCCACATTGTTGCTTTGGAGCTCCCGGACTGCAGACTGCAGGGGGGCCAAGCAATCATTCAGAGGCCAAGTGCTCTCACATTGAGCAGCCTGGATCTGGATTGTGGTCTTGAGTGGTGGTCCTGGGGTGTCTTTTCAGTGATCCAGAGTGGGGGAGGGCCCCAGTTTTTTTTCCTAAAAGCTCTGGCAGCTGGGAAAATCCCAGTGATTTGGGACAGAGCTTTCCACTCTGGAAGCAGAGTTCCACAGAGCTAAAAAAAATCACAGACTGGCCAACCATGAATAAACACAGGAAGCAAAGTAAGAACAGCAACTAAACCCTAGATTCCTTCTTTGGGGAAAAGAAGGATTGAAACAGGGAGTGGGAGGAAGACAACACACTCAGAACTCCCACACCAAAAGCTTCCAAGAAGCATGAAGATTGCCTAGAAGCTAGAGATCAGCTGAAGAAGGATTTTGAAAACCAAATGAGAGAAGTGGAAGAAAAATTGGGAAGAGAAATAAGAATGATGCAAGAAAATCATGAAAAGAGAGTCCACAACCTGACTGAAGAAATTAACGCCTTAAAAAAAAAAACATACATCTATATAAGAGGGTTTATATATGCATACAAGCACATATCTGAGTATGCGTATATATGAATACATAGAGGGCATAAGATCAATTGAATGGGAAGGGATTCCAAATGGTGAAATCCTGAGGTGAGAGAGGATTAGATTGAGAGGAGACAGGGAGAGACAGAATGGAGTTGAGCATCTCATGGAAGAGGCAAAAGATAATTGTTACAATAGAGGGGGAGAAGAGGAAGGCAAAAGGGAAAGAGTAAACCTTACTCTCACTGAACTTGGCTTAGGGAAGGAATGACATAA
>JAQQSV010022365.1:0-10595 GCA_028646515.1 Pseudochirops corinnae
AAATTACATCTATTTCTTCACTCCGTATTTTTGTTCTCTGTATTTATATACACATATGTCACGTCCTTTACCAGAAGGTAAGTCCCTTATAAATAGGAATTGTTTCAGTCTTCATATGTGCATCCCCAGCATACAGCACAGTAATTGGCATAGGAAAGGTGGTTGAGTAAATACTTACTCATGATATGATGTACTAGCACAGGTTGAACTAGTTCTATGAGTCTTGCTAATTCTGGGATTCTAGGATGACAAATCTTATGACCCTGACCCCACCCCCATCCCCACACCTACCTCCACCCCAGTCATGGACTTTTTTCACCAGCTAATAAAATGAAGTAATGACTTCCCAGTGTACAGCATCATGATGCTCTCTCTATCTGAATACAACTTGATTAACAAAAGGCAATTAAGTGTTATCCAAATAAGAGTGCGCTTTCCCATAGTGAGTTTACTTGAGAAAGTGCTTTCACTCTAGCCCCTCTGAGAGGTAAGCAATGTAGTGTGGTCAGAGAGATGCCCATGGGGGGTGACACTGCAAGGCTGGGATCTCAACCAAAGTCTCCCGAATCCCACTTCGCTGTCCTTTCCACCGTAACAAAGGGACATAGAGAGTCACTTGCTTGCCCTGTCTTAACTACAGTAGCATACAGGAAATAAGCAGAGTGTTGGAATCATCAGGAGAAAGGGGGTAATGTGAGGGAAAGCAAGAAAAGAGGCAGCTGATGGCAGTGGCAATAACCCTCCATCTGACCTTTCTGAAAGACTAGGAGACTACACTATGTGCTGGTGCCCCTGGGATTGAACCTATTAGTAGGTGGTTGGAGAGAGGAAGGTGAGAGCAAGTGACATGAACAAAAGAGAGGGAGCAGCAACACAGCTGAGGCTTGGTCCAGGGCATCTCTCTGAACAGAGGGCAGAGGTATTCACAGCTGTCTGGGTCATGGCCAGAGCCATAGTCATGCTATTTAAGGGCCTCCACACAACATGAACCATCAGTAAAATGCGCAACAATAAAAGCTGCCATCTTCTCATCTGTGGAATGGGAATATGAATGTGTGGACACCCTACCTCCAGGGTCAGTGTGGGAAAGGCACACTGGAAACTTTAAAGCACTATGGAAATGGAAAGGATGGTATAATTGGACAACTGGCATCGAGATAACTAACCATTCATTAGGGCCTTTCTGCAAGTCCCTTCTCCCCCCCTCCATTTTCCTTCTCTAAAATGAAAGAATTGGACCAGATGACTTACAAGTTCCCTTCTACTCTAAAGCAATACTCCTGTGACCAAAAGGATGCTTGCCTCCACTTGTATGTTGTACACATCCAAAGCAGGGCTCACACATTTTCCACCAAGGACGCTGACTACAATTTCCTGCCAGCTCAGGTCCACAGACCCTAAGCTTATTAATTCTGGGAGAGAGGTACGAAGGCAGGCGGCACAGATGGCGAAGGAAGGCTAGATGCACTACTCTACACAGTGAGGCTGTTATCTTGATTAGTCCTTCTCATGCCAGATTTAAATATTTTAATGAATCATGTTATTGGACTTAGACTCAAAGGACATTTAAGGGAAAAGAACAACTCTGAAAGTCCAATAAGTATTCCACATTTACACCTAGAATTCTCAGAATGGCAATACACATCTATACCAACTAAAGCTGGTCATGACTAGGTATGACATCGAAATAGAGTTTTAACCACTTCATGTTAACCTAAGCTGTCAAGAAATTGTCTAAAATCCTAGATTATCAATGATAATCAAATCAAAGAATTTAGGGTTCACTTAGTTCAGTCACTTCATTTTACAGACTGGTAAACTAAGGTCCATTTGGTTGAACTGAATAAGGGAGGGAGTCTAACAAGTATTTATTAAGTGTCTATGTGCCCAGGGCTGTGATTGCTGCTAGAGTTACAAAAACAAAAAGCAAACATTCCCTATCCCCAAGGAGCCAACATTATCCTACAGGAAACAGTAATGGGGGGATGGCAGTGGAACCACTAGCACACACAAGTATTAAGCTAAGCCTCTCACAGAAGTTGGGAATTCAGTTGAGCCCTAAAAGGAGATGGGGCTCCAAGAGACATAGTTGAAGAGAATGAACAGTCTAGGGTGGCACAGAGGAAAGGGCTGGATTTGGAATCGGGAGACCTGGGTTAAAATGCTGATGCTAACATTTAATATCTGTGACCTTAGACAAATTCCTTCCCCTCCCTGGGCCTCAGTTTCTGCCTCTCTGGGATGAGGGGATTGGACTAGATGGCCTCTGACATCCCTTCTGGTTCTAGAGCTATGATCCTAGACCTCTACTTCCTCCTCTGTAAAATGAAGGGGATTAAAAGAAGAGCTATACATTAATGGAGATTGGCAATTTCCTATGCAATCCTCTTTATCTGTTCTCCTCTGGAGATGGAAATACCTGTTCTATTTGGTGTTTAAGATCAGAATTGTTTTTAATTGAAAAAGTAAAATGAGTTGGAATAAATCACTTTGAAGGTCCCTTCCTTCTCTAAATCTAGGTTGGTTGATAGCCTGGGAAAGGCACAGAAATGAGGAGGGGTAGGGTGGCAAAGGAAGAAGGGAATCAGCATTTCTATAGCACCTACTATGTGCCAGGCATTGCGCTAAGCACTTTTAACAAATATGGTCCCATATGATCCTCACAACAACCAGGGAAGTTAGGTTACTATTATTATTCCCATTTCACAGTTGAGGAAACTGAAGCAAACGAAGGTCAAAGTAACTTGCCCAGGATCACAGAACTAATAACTGTCTGAGTCCATTTTTGGAGCCTGTCTTTCTCAATGCAGGCCTAACACTCTCTCTACAGCATTCTATCCGTCAGGTGCCTAGACATGGAATGCTGTATACAGGGATCAGTAGATAGGTAAGGTAGTTTTGTTGGAAGGTAGAGCACATGAAGGCAAGGCATGCTTCATTGGTCTGGAAAAAAGAGACTTGCCCAAGGACAGACAGGCAAAGAGAAAAGGGATAGGCCTCCCAAATCTCCAGCCAGTGCTGTTTCTACATTAGGGCTCCTGCCTGAGCTAGACAATTTCTCTTGATACCAGGGCTTTCTTCCAAAGCAGGCAAGCTGGCCAGAAGCATCTAACCACCCCAAAGCTTTGCTGCCAGAAGGACAAAGTTCCCGCAGATTCAGAGGAATCAGAAAGCCTTGAGTCATGGAGAAAACACGTTGCTCCCTAAATATTTCTATCTCAGAACCATAAAGAGACACCAGGTTCGGAAAGTTGGCATGCAGGCCCTCCTCCCAGGGCATGGTCTCCATCTGCTCCACATACCTTGGTAAGAAATATGGCCTAGGAGGGTTGGGGGATCTCACACCACTGGTAATTTTTCCCTCATGGTTTCTACTGGGGGTGGGGGTGGGGTGGAGTTAGAGGATTTTAAGACAACGAACAGATCTTCAGCTCCAAGAATAACAACAAACCAGAACAAGGAATTTACATTCTGCTGTGAGATGTAGTACATAAACAGACAAGAAAATACAAGATCATTTAACTGATCTTGAAGAAGGCACCATAAATAATACCCATCATAATACCACCTGATATTTCCAGATTGCTTTAAGGTTTGTAACATGCTTCATTCAACTTCTGTCATCATCATAAAATGCTTCATCATCACCATAAAATGTTAACATTTATAGAAAACATTAAGGTATGTGAAGCACTTTATATGTATCATATTCTATTATTACATATTATCTCTTATGACCCTCACAATTACTCTGTGGGAGAGGTGCTGGCTTCATTTTCCAGATGAAAAGACTAAGGTTCAAGTTTAAGTGACTTGCCAAGCTTTACCCTACCACTTTCATATAGAAGGGCCTTCTAGACTACAACTCTATTACCATATCTAATAAATCATGCTAAAGGAGTCAGGAAAGATACTTTTCCTGAGGTAGCACATAAACTGGGACTTGGTGAAAACCAAGAATTCTAAGAGACAGAAGTGAGGAAGGAGGGCACTGTAGGTATGGGGAAAAGTCTGGACAAAGGCACACAGGTAAGAGAAGGGGTAGGTCAAGTTCAGGGAACAACAGGGAGTCCAGGCTGGCTGGAAGGGAGATGGCATGATGGGAAGCCATGTGTGCTACATCTCAAAGTACAGAATAACTAGACCATCAGTGATTAACAGTATTTAGTCACTATCAATTGTCAAAAGTATTACATGCTAAATAATGAAGTTTTTCAAATCCCTCTCTAAATAATACTCTAAGTATCCTGCATTAACTGTCACAAATACCCTCTAAGAGCAAGCATGACCACAGAAGGCACACTGTGTGAGTGAAATCTCATCAGAGACTCCTTCCTTCTGATGTGAACTATGCAGGTACCCTAAGACATCATAAGTAAGACCTGCAGACCCAAGGGATATCCATGAATACACACGGGCAATATAAACTGATGGGGCAATGGGGAGGGGCCTGGGAGTGGGGTAGAGAATCCCAGCAAAGCACAAACACAAGAAGTGATACTCAGAGGGCAACATACCTAGGCCCTCCAACTGCTACAGCTATGCTGGTTCTTCTGGGGAAAGTCTCATCTGATCTCTTCTCTTTCCCCTCTTTTTTATTCTCTGTCATTCACTCTGTATTTGCACTTACATATGTATTTGCAGATGGTGTCTGAAAATGAGCCCTACCACAGACTGTATCACTCCCTCTGAAGTACAGTGGACATTGCCAGTCACAGCAGGGATGGATTTTCAGGGGCAGTTTGCTGGTGTAACAGACAATCTCTCCCTTTCAGCCACCTCCAGTCTTGTTACATTGCCTTCCCTGCTGCACTAACATCAGTCTGGGTTTCAGCTTCCCCCTATGTCAAATGGGGAGGTTGAATTAACTGATCACAAAGCAACAGCTTGTGATCATCCAGGCAATGCCCTCATTTGACAGAGGAGAAACTAAAGCCCAGATATGACACCAAAGAATTCCATGAAGATATTCCCTGAATGTCCTGACAGTCACTACAAGTAATTTTCAGACACTTACTAGCTTTATGACCCTATGCAAGCTACTTCATTTCTCTCTCAGTGTCTTCATCTGAAAAATGGGAATAATAACATTCCCCCTAATTTCACATGGCTGTTGTGAGAATCCATTGAAAGAATATATATAAAGCACTTTGTATATAAATGCTAGCTGCATTTTTTTTATTACCTGCCAAAATCGACTAAGTGTTAAAATTAATTCCTCTGGCAACAGCCCCAATAAAGAGGAAAGAGGTCAGAAGACTTCATAAATAACCAATGATGAGAATGATAAAAATATATGATAAACACGAGACTTCGGGTACAGGAAGACAAAGGACTGAGCTTCACCTCACAAGTTTGGAAAGCCAGAGAAATCATGGAAATCCATCTAGGTCAGAGGTTCTTAACCTTTTTTGAATTCTAGACCCCTTGACAATCTAGTGAAAGCTACAGAGAGGCCTCTTCTCATAATAATACTTTTAAATGAATAAAACAAAATACAGGGATTTACAAAGGAAATCAATCATACTGAAATAACAATGTAATTATTCCCATTCAAATTTCAAGGCCCTCTGAAATCTACCCATGGACCCCTTGAAAGTCCATGGACTCCAGGTTAATAACTCCTGGTCTAGAGTGTTAACAATCACACAAGTTCATAGACATGTTCAGATCAGAAAGAAGCATGCTCAATACAAAGCCCTGGTGAATTCCCCAAATAACTGTCTGTCCAACCCCCCATATCCCAAATGGGCAGAAAAGAGTCCAGTACCAGCACAGCCCTGGAGGCTGGAGATCAATGAACTTAATGAGTTTCCTGTGAAGAAAGAGAAACTTGGGAATATATTGATCATTTTGTATCCAAAAGATGAAAGATGTTCTTTACGTTGTTTCTACAGGATGGATAAAACAAAAATGCGAGTGTGTAAAGCTGAATGACCTTATTGCTTCTAAAGAGGGATTTGGAATAACAGTATCTCAGGGAAAACTCTTTTCTAATAGCACAGACATTTCTACTGAGATTCTACCCAACTTGTCCCCAATGAAACCTTTTCCATTTATGAATGCTATTTATTTCTAGAAAAAAAAGGACACACAACTATTTGTCATAAACAAGGAAAAGTTTACCTAAGAGGAAAGAAAACAGAAAACCCCCAAATGAACAGTACCATTCATGCTGAAAATAGCGTGGCACTCTGCCAAAAGATGAAAGCAAAGAATGGCCAAGACATAGCCCCCATTTTGAATTCTTTATACAAAGAGCTGTTCGCAATCTCCAATTTATACTCAACACTTAGTCAAGTGTGACTGTGAAATTGTTATATCTCCAATTACTGTCTTTTACAATGAGTTTGGGAAATGGCACTGCAGAAAGCCTGAAAAATCACATCCCATGATCCTTTGCTAGGAGAACTTATTTTAATGGCACTTCTTGCCAAGCTGAAGGAAAATTTGAGTGGTGTCTATATGATGCCATATGGCTGTCAATGGAACTTCATTTATCAATGGACGTCTTAATGACCAAAGCGAGACATCTCACAACTTGAATACTGCTTCCAACATAAAGTATTCCAAAAGACTGAATTGGACGAACTCAGAATGGGAAGGGATCTTACTGGCCACAGCCCGTATGTGGAAAAAAAAACCCTTCTGCTACATCCCTGAGAAGTGAATATCTAGTCTCCATCTGAAGACCTTGAATGAGGGGAAAGTCATTGTCTCAAGAGGCAGCCCATTTCACTTGTGACAGGCTAGAATTATAAGGAAGTTTTCCTTAAATCAAGCCACAATCTACTTCTATACTTTCAAGTCACTGTTCCTAGAGTCCTCTGGGGCCAAGTGGAACAAGTCTGATCCCTCTTCCATGCAATGGGTCTTCCAATACTTGAAGATAGCTGTTAAGCTCCCCTTCATGCCTCTTCTCTACTCCAGACTAAACATTCCCATTCCTTCAACCAATCATCGTGTGGCATGGCTTTAAGGCCTTTCACCATCCTTGATGTTATGCACTGGATCAATCTCTGGCATATCAATATCCTTTCAAAAAAGTGATACCCAGGCCTGAACAGAATTCTCCCAATGCCATCTGACCAAGGCAGAAAACACTGAGGCTATCAAACTCCTCATCCTTTATTCCCATCCCACACTTGCTTCCTCTTTCTTTTCTAGTTCAGACTTTCATTGGTATAGGTACCACCTTTAAGAAACCTTCTTCTTTTCAGAAGGACACGGATGTAAACTATCCACCTCCAGAGAGAGAACTGATGAACTCTGACTGCAGATTGAAGCACACTTTTTCAAATTTATTCTTTTTCCTTTTTTTGAAATATGGCTAATATGAAAAAGTTTTACGTGACTTCACATGTATAATGGGTATCACATCGCTTGCCTTCTCATTGGGTGGGGGAGGGGATGGAGGAAGGGAGAGAATTGGGAACTCAATTTTTTTTAATGAATGTTTAAAAAAAATCCAAAGGATTGCAACTGTAGGAAATGAATGCAAAGTCCCTAAGGACAGGGATTGTCTTGCATTTTTGTATTTATATCTCCAGGCCTTATTGCAGTGCTTGACACATAGTAAGTACTTAACAAATGCTTTTAAATTAAAAAGAAAAAAAAAAGGAAAACTCACTCTATCAATTCAGGTTGAATGTCTCCCATGAAATCCATTTACAATGAAATCGGTGTAGATCTGTGATTTCATGGGTCCAGGAAATTTCTAATGAGGAAACTACTAAAGCAGATTACCAGCACCACTACAATTTATAGTCTTAGAGAATTGCCGGGGGTACTGAGAAGTGGGGCATCAACCCATGTCTTCCGACTCTCTGTCCACTCCCCCATACTGCCTCTCTAATGCTGTCTCTCTTAATTCATCTTAAGACTGTATTAGCTCTTCTGGTTGCCACATCATTCCATTGGCTCATACTAGGTTTACAATCTACTCAGTTTCCTACATCTTTTTCAGACCAACTACTGCCTAGCACTTATTTCTTAAACCTTAAAGCACTATATTAATGCCTTTTAAAGTATTAGGGTTCACCTCATTCTTATCTCTTTTCAAAGGAGACTAAATAAAAAAAATAGTCCCAGACCAGTGGTTCTCAACCTTCTTAATGCCGCAACCCTTTAATACTCATAAGAGGGTGTATCTGCATGTGGACAGACCCACCTGGAGACGGATAGAGGGGCAGTGTCTCGGTTCCTAAGACCATCAGAAACATATATTTTCTGATGGTCTGAGGTGACCCCTGTGAAACGGTCATTCGACCCCCAAAGGGGTCACAACCCACAGGTTGAGAACTGCTGTAGAAGAAGTAACTGTCCTGATGTTTCTAATGTTATGGGAACTAATGTACTGATACATAAAATTATTGTTTACTATGGACTAGAGGTGAACTAAAGAGTTAGCCTGTAAGCTCATCTTAAACTGTATACATGACAGCTCCAATAGCATGAAAAATGGAAAAGATAATAGTAATATTTATATAGTGATTTAAGGTTTGAAAAGTGCTTTACAAACATCTCCTAATAATCCTAGAAGATCAGTGCTATTATTATAATTCCATTTTGCAGGTGAGGAAACTGAGGCAAACAGAGGTTAAGTGACTTGTCCAGGGTCACACAACTAGTGAATGTCTGAGGTGAGATTTAGACCCACATCTTCCTGATTCCAGGCTCAGCACTCTATCCACTGCAGTGCCTCTTAACTGCCTTGTCTACCTCATCATGTTATCAAAGTTCTGGTCAATTCTACTTCTCTATATTTTGAAAAATGTTTTTTTATTCAATGTAGTTTGGAGTTTACAAGTATTTGTTATTATGAAACAGTATTTGCTCTTCTTCAATTGTCAGTCTTAAATGCCCACGCTATTATGAGCAAGAGTCAATCTTGAGGTGCTCCTTCCATTATGATATAATCAGTGGATACTATATACAGGTAGTATTAGTAGGAAGAAAGACTAAGTCATCCATTCATGAAATGTTGGTCATTTTTTTATTCTTCTGTTGTCAAGACTACCTCCAAAACCAGTGTTTTGACCTGAGCTGGTAGGATCTTTCCTGAATCCACAACTGTGATGTTAAATTTACAATTTGTGATGTAGATGCAGAATTTCATATCCTGATGGCTGCTATCAGTAAATGAAAAGCAATGGGCAGTCAGGAATCTAGGTAACACTTCCACTCAGTTTCTCCACTAAAGTGGATACAGTAATATTTTGCCCAGCCTTCCTCAGCCCCTTCCCCCACACACACCCATACCTCAAGGGGCTACTGTTAGGATCAAATAAAATATTTTATGTTAAGTGTTTTTCTAAAGCCAAAGTCACCATAGAAATATCAGTTCTTGTCATTACCACTATTGATGTTAATGGAAATTAACTGCAATTTCATCTTAATCATCATTCTTAGAACTATCATCAGAAAATCTGGCATTAAATGAGGTTCTCTTTTTATGAATTTTGAAATGGCAAAATGTGAACAAAAAGAATTTTAAAAATAAACTCTTAATAGTAAACGCTATTTAGGACCAGGTTTGGTCTTCATTTTGTTTGGCTTATGGCCAGAATTGTTTTCATATTTATTGAAATTCTGTGTAGGATTGATTATAAACTCCTTTGTTTACCTCTTAAAATTCTTCATTTACAAGTTGACCTCAACATTCTTTTTCCAGTCTCATTGGACATTACTTCCCTAACTACACTCTACAATCAAGTCAAAAGAGCCTCCTCTCTGACCTTCACACACAATATTCCATCTAAATTCTTTATTCTAAACATACCTGATACAAGAGTCCTAACACCCACTGAACCGGTGGGTTTATGTCCTTATAGGCTAGTATGGCAAGATACCAAGTGACTTAATCAGGAGGCAATCATAGAACTGTCCTGAACCAAAATGTAAGGCCAGAAAAAAGAGATCACTCTCTTCCCAGTTCTCAGGCCCTGGGAACCAGTCTGGGTACTAACTAGAGAACTAATGAGAAATTGATCAATTGAAGCCTTCTTTTTATAGCTATCTGCCTTGATGGCTTGGAATTTTTTTTGAAATTAAAAGCAAATCAACAATGAGAAAAGTATTTTCTGTATTTACACAGAATCCAAGTAGACTCAACCTTTGGAATACCCAGTGGGTAAGAACACAAAATGTCAGAATATATGAGGTGGTGGTTGCTAACTATTTAGATTAATATCAACCATAATTATAATTATATTTTAAAACATTCACAGCATCTAGCTATATATCCCCTCTACAGCACAGCACAAGAAAATATCAGCCGACATTTGCTTTAAGACCACCATTGGGTAGGAATCCAGTATTTCCCAGGGCAGCCCATTTTTCTTTGGAACACCTTTCAATGTCAGAATTGTTTTCCTTCTATTTCTCCTAATCTCCCTCTCACCTTTCACTCTTTGTGCCTAGTTATGCCTTATGGAGCCAAAGAGAAGAAGTCTACTGATTCTTCTATGTGACAGGCCTTTAGCTCCTTAAATGGAGCTGTCAAGGTCCTTACATATTGACTTAGACCTGATGGGATCAATTTCCTCCTAGTATTGGATGGAAAGCCTTCAGAGCAGGAGTAAAGGCTGACACTC
>JAQQSV010022366.1:0-10594 GCA_028646515.1 Pseudochirops corinnae
TTTGAACAACTGGGTCAGATGAAAAGAAGCCTGAAGAAACTTCAGGCTGGATGTTCCAAGTCTGGTTCCATGGACTCATTTCCAAGTTGTTGGTGTGATAGGAGAATGTGAACATGAGTGGGAAGGAGTGAGAAGCTCGTTTTGGGTGAGATTGTGTGGTGTCCTGGTGAAATTGCCAGCTGCCATGGTTACTTGGCACTTGTGATTTGTCAAGTCCTGCTCTATTCACTGAATAGCTGATTATCACATCAGTAGGTCCAGGAGTAAGGGAATTGGGAACACTGTCTCTCCATTGTGTGCTTAACAACTGATTCTCCTATCAGCTGTTGTGTGAATTGGGAAGTCAGTGCACATGGCTGGTTGTACTGTGCTTTATTTATTGTAGGTACTCTTGATCCCTGGGGCACTGTAACTGTCCCATATATAGCTATCATAGTGGCAGCCTGACACCTGACTTATAGATTTAAAAGGTAGCCTCCCCCATCATCCTTACTGTCTTTTTTTTAAAAAATCAGTGTTATCTCAGTCCTTCTGAATGGTGCCGTCCCTCTCCTCCCCCTAAACTGATGATAAGTTTAAATTTTTACTTCTGTTCTAGTGGGAAAAAAAACTCAAAATTTTCTCTTTCAATTAAGTGTTTTAGTTTTATTAGTCTAGTAAACTCATTTATCCTTATTAAGAATTTGGTGGATAACTGAAATTTACCTACATTTGTGAAGCAGGAATAAAGGTGATATAGTTGGGGTAGGGATGAACAGAATGAGTGAAACTTTCTGATGAAACTGACTGACCACATTTCTCATATATATATACATATACACACACACACACACACACACATACATACATATATATCATAACTGACTTTTGTGCATTGGGAAGAAAGAGGGATAAATGAGAAATAGGGAAGCAGTATAACTGAAAAAGAAGGGAAGATTAGAGGGCAAAGTAGAAAAAATCATGGAATTAGAGCTGTAAGCCACCTAGAGCCCATCTAGCCTAGTCTTCTCTTAGGAAACTGAGAGCAGGTCACATACTTAGGGTCATATAAATAGTAAGCATCAGAACCAAGGTTTGAACCCTGGTTCTCTGGATTCACAACCAGTTATCTTTCCACTGCACTGTGCTCGGGGTTGGATGTAGGGAGAAGGCATAAAGGAATTGAGGTATGACTGATCCCACTCTCAGTAATTAAATTCTGTGTTCTAAAAGTTGATGATGTAGTCCATCAAGTCAGAAACTGCTTTTTTGGTGAATCTTTGTATTTCTCCATCAGTGCCTAATCTGAATGTAATAGGTACTTTAGTGAATGCTAGTTAAAATTGATGAGACAGTAAACTGTAGAATTTGGCATGTATTGAATTTTATTTGTAGAATAGACTGATCTGTGACACTGATCTAGGCAGTCCAGTTAATAAATTTTTATTTATCACCTGCTGTTTCCCTGGAATGAATGTTTGAAAATGAAAAAGCATTTATTAAGTGCCAGGCGCCATGCTGGGTAATGTTGTTGTTCAGTTGTTTTTAGTCATTTCTGACTCTTCATGACCCCATTTGGAGTTTTCTTTGCAAAGATACTGGAGTGGTTTGCCTTTTCCTTCTCCAGTTCATTTGACAGATGAGGAAACTGAGGGAAACAGGGCAAAGTGACTTGCCCAGGGTCACCAAGCTAGTAAGTGTCTGAGGTCAGATTTCAGTCCAGGAAAAGATGAACTTTCCTTACTCAAGGCCCTGCACTATATGCATGTCACCACCTAGCTGCCATGTCATGCTGGGTGATGGGTGATTCAGAGTGAGACATGGCATTTTCTTCTAGGAGCTCACATTTTATTGGACGATGGGAGTGGCCAAAGAAAGGAATTTGTGTGCTTGCCATGAGTAGAGCCATAGGGCAGTCCATTGCCATACTCAGAAGCAATGGTGGCAAGATTTGATTACTGTTCCTGGGGCCAGAGGTTGAAGGGGGTGGGGTAGGTATAGGATGTCCCCTGGGGATGCATGTGAAGCATGGTCTGGGCAATTAGATGTAGTGGGTAATCACTGTCAGTCAAGTTCTGCCCCAGGGTGAACTTCCAAAGCTGTGTAGGTTAGCTTAACTTGAGGAAGGTGGTATATTCTTTGGTCCAGAGAAGAGCATTATTCCCGGGTTCCTGGATACCACAGGCATTGTAAAAGCAATAGAAAGTCTGTTCCGTGCTGTGGCAGGATAGAAAGTGGGGAAAACTCTGAATGTATAGACTGCATCTGTGCTTGCTTTTGAAAAAATGAGATGAACGCTTAGTGAAATTTCTTTAATAGCTGGTGCGTTAGTAAATGGTTCCTTTTGAGTAAAGAAAGAAAAAAGAGCTTCAGGATATTACAGTCACACTTGATACGGTAACATAAAGAGGGTTATAAGCAAGCCGTGTTTTTATAGGAATTCCTTGACCTTCCATTAATAAAAATCTTTTCTTCCTGCCTCACCTTGTCCCCCTCTCCCTCCAGCTTTCCTTTTGGGAGAGATGGGCCAGATGAGTGAGAGGCTATGAAGTTGTTGAGGGTCCCTTGTCTTCCTGTAGTCCTTATTGCCCCACTTCCATTAGAAAACAGTCATCCTTGTGAATTCACATTATTTCTTTAAATCATGAATACAGTTCTTTTCTTATCGCTATAAAGGCAAACTCTGTTCACCGGCAATGAGGTCACTGGTATCAGGAACTGGGCCAAACAGTTTCACTCTCTTCTCTCCTTTCTTAGGGGGATTCCATTGTGTAGAAGCTAGAGGATTGTCATGTGATTCAGAAAAATGGTACTTTCCCTTACCCTAATCAGAGAGTATTTTACAACCAGTTTTTTTTTTTAAGAGCTAACTTTGGTAGATGGAATATACTTCAAATTAGGTGTAGTCTCCATTTTAAATGAGAACTAAAATTAAGGTTAGTGATTGCAATCTTTATTGTTTATGGAATTAGGTTCAGAATCCTTTGCCTGACATCCAAAGCTTTCAATAGTTTGGCATCATTCTGATTTTTTCAGCCTTATCTAACTAATCCTATTCCCCAGAATTCTTGACAAACTAGACTAATTGCTGCTCCCTGAATACACCTACAGTTCCCTACCATTATTGCCCTTCCATATCCCAGGAATGCCCTCCCTTCTTTTTGCTTTTTGGAGGGCAGAGGTGAGGCAGTTGGCGTTCAGTGACTTGCCCAAGGTCACAAGGCTAGTAAATGTTAAGTGTCTGAGACCGAATTTGAACTCAGATCTTCCTGATTCCAGGGCTGGTGCTCTATTCACTGTGCCACCTAGCCACCCCCTCCCTTCCTTCTTTACCTGCTGAATTCCATCTCAGTCTTTGTACCTCTACTCAGATGTCACTTCTTTTATGAGACCTGCCCTAATTACTTCCCTTCACTCTTTTCTAATTTGGGTCTTGCATAATACTCTGTACCTCTTAGAAGTTTTGTAACAGTTTTTTGTATTAGTTTTGTGTCTATCCTACATACAAACATCTAGATTGCCTCGTAAGAGTAGGGAACAGAGCCTATTTTAGCTTTATATCCTAACTCGGTGTTCATGAAGAGTCCCATGCTTTGGTGGGTGTTTAAGTAAGTTTTTGTTGAAGTTAAGGGGAAAAGCATATGCCAGAATTTTTCTTGTGACTTTTCTTTCTTTCCTATATACCTTCATCACTTCATTTTTATTGGGAGGTTACCATGCCTGGATCAGTTTGGCAAAGCTTAATGTGTGTGTGTGTGTGTGTCTGTGTCTGTGTCTGTGTCTGTGTCTGTGTATGTATGTATAGCAGTCGAGGTTAAGTGACTTGCCCAGGATCACACAGCTAGTAAGTGTCAAGTGTCTGAGGCCCCATTTGAATTGGAGTCCTCCTGACTCCAGGGCTGGTGCTCTACTCACTGTGCTATGTATTTTTTTTTTCTTTTGGGCTTTGAAAATTATTCTACTTGGGAGTTTTCACTTGGATTCTTACTGATTTATAGGGGGTTGTTTTTGGATTTTAGAGAAAGCATAGTTATTTGAATATTGAGTTGCCTGGCAGGCTAAGTAAGTATCTTGGTTTTAGAATTGAAAGGACCCTCAGAGGTGATCTTACCCCTTCTTTACTGATGAGAAGTACAAAGTTGCCGTGCTCAGAGAGGTAATTTGACTCAACCAAAGTTACCTATGAAGTAAGAGAGACAAAGATTTTAACATCTTGACTCCAGAGTCAGTGTGTTCATTCCATTGCCATGTTGGAATTTGACATTTTTTGATCTGAGAAATTCACTAGTAAGTTATATACCCTCTGACTCTTCATTAAATGTACAATAGCTGGATTTTGAATCTCTTCTTGTGTACCTGAATGTTCGTAATGTTCGTAATTGCTTGATGTACCAGTGATTAGATGCTTTTTCCATCCTCAAGGACCCTCTTAGCTCTAGTCTTCCCTAGGTCTGGGAACGTGTAGTGTGTACTTTTATGAAGAATATATCTTGGGCAGTATTCACAAGGTAGTGTTTATTTGGATGTTAGAAGTTGAACTATGCAACCAACTGATTTCTGTTTTGTTTCAAGTGATTAAACTCATTGGGTGATTAATTAATTCTCTCTTTTTTTCTCCCTAAGCAAGTAAATTCAATTCAACAAATATTTACTAATGCAATTACTCTTCATTGTGCTGGGCATCGAAGATGACACGAAGTGAAACATGTTCTTTCCCAAACCCTCTCATTTGGCAAGTGAGGAAACTAAGGCCTAAAGAAGGGAAGATACTCGTTCAGGGGTTCTTTCTGAACTCTTTAGATGTGGTTCTCTGGGGCTTGGTGACTGAGAGCAATTGGATGTTCTTTTGTCTTCTTATTTTGCATCTTTCTCTCTCTTCCTCCCGCTCTCCCTCCCTCTCCTTCCCTCTCCCTCCCTCTCCTTCCCTCTCCCTCCATCTCCCCCTCTCCGTGTTTCTCTCTCTCTCTCTCCCTCCCCCTTTCCCTCCCTCTCCTTCCCTCTCCCTCTCTCCCTCTCTCCCTCTCTCCCTCTCTCCCTCTCTTCCTCTCTTTCTCTCTTCCTCTCTCTCCCTCTCTCCTCCTCTCTCTCCCTCTCTTTCTCTCTTCCCCTCTCCTCTTTCCCTCTCTTTCTCTCCCTCTCTCTCTCCCCTCTCTCTCTCCCTCTCTTCCGCTCTCTCCCTCCTTCTCTTTCTTTCTGTCTCTCTGTCTCTCTCTCCCTCCCTCTCCCCCCCTTCCCTCCCCCCATCTCTCCCCAAATATCACCCAAATGGGAACTGCATCAGCCACTCATAGGGCTAACCCAGCTAGTAATTGGCAGTCTGTTGTCTCCCCCTCAAAAAAACCCAAACAAACTGGTGCCAGACTTAATGTGGATCCTTTATCACTTGCTCAGTTCTGAACTCCTATGCTCGGGTGATCCACCAGCTTTGCTTCCCCAGCAGCAGGGCCTACAGGTGTACATACACCACCATGCCCAGCATATATTTGTTCTAGGTCAGTCAGTAGGCAAGCATTTAGTAAGTACCTGCCCTTGCGCTGTGCTATGCTTTGGGGACACATACAAAGATTGAAACAATCTCTACACAAAAATGAGCTTACATCCTGCTTGATCTGAAGAACATTCTCTTTGCAAGAGAAAAAGAAACCCACTAGTCAAATGGTTCTTTCACTCCTTAGTCCATTGTCATTGTCTTGTCACTGAGATACTTTCTTCTGTGATTTTTTTTTCTTACCCACAACATAATTATCAGAGATTTTGTGTGTGTGTAAGGACCTAGGTTCAGATCCAGGCTCTATCAGTTTACTGCTCATGAGACTTTGGACCATCCACTTAATCTTTGTGGTCTTCCGTTTCTTCATCTGTACTGTGATTGATCTAGCTGACCACTAAGGTCTTTTTTTAGCTTTGCATCTGTGTTCCCATTAATTAGGGGAATATCATATATACACAGCCAGTTCTAATATATGATCAATCCAATAAAGAGGTGCAGAACAAACTGTCAGGTGACCTGCTCATTATAGACTAGGCAGTCAGGAGAGGCTTCATGGCCAAGATGGCAGTTGACTTGGACAACACTCGAGACAGGATTACACATAGGCATAGGTGAGGCAAAATGTAGTGTGTGTTTGAATGACAGAGAGTAGTCATCATTTCTTGGCTGGAGTGTAGGGAACATATTGAAGAATGAGATAAGATAAAACTGGAAAGGTGGGATGGCAACAGATTGTGGAGGGCCTTGAATTTAACCTTTACTCTGAGACAGTAGGGAATGGCTTTAGTTTTTTAAGCAGTGAAGTGACGTGACCAGTCTTATAAACAGCTGAGATTTTGAAATTAAAAAATAAATTGAAGTGTTCTTTCCACATAATCCCCAGCTGTCTCCCAGGCTAGTAGCCTGCCTGATAGATGCTTAAATTATAGCCCAGTGTCTGGCACATAGTAGGGGCTTTAAGAATGCTTGTTGGGAGCAGCTACGTGCTGAAGTGACTAGAACACTGGCCCTGGAGTCAGGAAGACTTGATCCGGTCTCAGACACTGAACACTTACTAGCCGTGTGACCTTGGGCAAGTCTCGTAACCCCAATTGCCCTGCCAGGGCAAAAAGCAAAAAAAAAAAAGAATGCTTGTTGATTGACAACACAGGTATGAGTAAAACATTGGTGAAAACAAATATACAAACAGCTTTTAGCTAAAACAAGTCATCTAAGTGGTTATTAACCTTTTTGTGTGTCACGCACCTTAATTTTAGAATTCTGGTGAAGCCTTTCCACCCCTTCTCAGAATAATGCTTTTAAATGCATAAAGTAAAACACCTAGGATGGCAAAGGAAGCCAATTACATTGAAATACAGTCACCAAAATGTTTTTTAAAAAAGTTCATGGACTCCAGTTTGGGAGTTTCAGCTCCTGATCTCCGGCTCTTTTCTGATCTTGGTAAATTGAACTTAGAGTAAAGACAGGAGTGTTACTGCCTTAATTGTGGTAATCTCTTCTATAGTTTTAATGGGTTCTAGTCCAGTTGTCTCTTAAGACAACTCTAAACAACTCTAAATCTCCAAAACCATTTGTTAACAAAACATAAAAAGATTAACAAACAGTGTGAAATTAAAAAAAATAAGTATAATGGAGAAAATCCTGCAGATGAGAGCTGTTTGGGGCCTTTTCTCCCTCACTTTGGGGCTGGGGAAGGGAAGAGCAGTTGGAAAGTAGTCCATTTAGTACCAAGAGTAGCTAGTCTCCTTCCAGGGCGATGTTGAAAAATGTCTTGGTAGAGTGGGCAAGGACTCATACCTTTGCAAGAGTCATTTGAACCTGTTATGGTTGGAGAGGGAACTCTTACTTCACCTCTTTTACTGACTCCACCTTTGCTCTTCCCTTGATCTTGTATTGGGAAGGGCTAATAATGGCAATTAAATATTTGATATTTAGTTGCTTTGTTTTTTATTGTGTTCTTGGAATTCATGAGATTGAAAGAAGTTACTTGATAGGAATGGTTTGACTTTTGTCTTTGTCTTTCCCTCTACCACATACTAAATGCTTAACTGTTTGTCGACCTATTGAAATACTAGAGGCCTTCTGTTAATTCTTAGTGCCTAATAAGCTCTTTTGATAAAAGTTGGAGCATAGGGGAGGTTGCTGCAATATTTCGCTTACCCAGAGTCATGGGACAGCTTTCCCAACACCATCCCTTAAAATCTGTGCCAAGAAGCCCCTAACACTTTGGCTTGTTATAAAATGAAGCCAACCAGCTATCCCTCCTCTCTCAAACCCATACTTTTACTGACACTGATTTTTTCTGCCTCAAACCAACAGATTCCAAATAATCAACATAAAACAAACAATTCCTCATTCACAAGAGTGTTTTCAACCTTGTACAAATAAAATTGTCAATATTAAAGATTTTATCCCCTTTCATAAAGAAATCCACATAAAGACTAAGCATAGTTTCTTGTCTGTCGCCTCCTGGCCCTCCTAATGTTCAAGCTAGGCACAAAAGCAGCGCCCTAGGAAGATGCTCAGAAAACAGTTGTCCGATCTTAAAAAAGGCAAACACTGAGTGACATGATATTCACATTCATGTTAATTTTTCACATATGTACCATAACACTTCTTTCCCCTCAAAAAAAAATAGACTTTTCTGAATGGAATCTTAAGATTGGATATGGTTGTGGATGGTGTGTCATATACCTTGTAGATTCTAAGATTAAAAGTACAAAATCATTAAGGAAAACACACAAATATTCAGATGTACCATAGAGGTACATCCCCACATAGTGTAGAATCTACAGTGCTGGTAGGAACTTGGTATTAGGAAGTGAGAAGACCTAGAGAAAAAGGATGACAAAAAAAGATGAACCTAGATACAACCAAAAAAAACCCTTTGGAAACAAGGACTAATGAATTTGGTAGAATTTTGGTAATAGGGAAGAAAAAAGAGACAGTGGGGCCTAGTGGAGAGAGCTAGCCTTAGAGTCAGATGGACTTGGGTTTGGCTAAAGCCCCTGAGAAGTACTGACGGAGACTCTGGACAAATGCTTTAACCTTTCAGTACCCCAGGTGACTTTCTGAGGACAACGATTTCAAAGAAACTGTTAAGCCAGTGAAACCAGAGGACAACTAGAAAAAAACCACTTTTTTCCTCAGTGGAGGACCAGAAGCTTAATCAATAATGATAAATTAGTTAATATAATATAAATAGCTAGCACTTATGAATTTGCAAAGTGCTTTACGTATGGTAAGGCACTCAGTACTCACAACAGCTCTGTGAAGCTGGTGCTGTTACCTTCATTTTACAGATGAAGATGATGAAGAAGATTGAGGTTCAGTGACTTACCTAGGGTCACACAGCAAGTGAAGCCAGATTCAATTCACATCTTCTTGACTCCCTACTGCATGGGGTGTGACATAGTCAGACCTGTGCTTTAGGAAAATCAGTGATTTTCGAAGTGAGAGACCAGAGGTAGGGAGACCAATTGGGGGCTATTGTAGTTCGATAGGGAGAATTAGTATCGCATTGAGTGGAAGAAAGACTTAGTGACTGATTAGGTACCTGTGGTAAAGAATTATGAAGAATCTTCGATGATGGAGGTGGAGAAATGGGTTGACCTCAGGAGAAATAGATAGCTTAAGAAAACTGTATTTTTATTTATAGTAGAGATAAAGTTGCTTGCACTCATTCTGGCTTTGATAATAGGATGTTTTTTATATTGGTGTTGTCTTGGTGGAGACCCTCAAGGAGTTCACAGTCTGATGACTTTACTGGATGATCTGTTGCCTCTAAAATAATCTCAGGGGGAGAGTGCTAACTTTAAGGAGGACAGGCTAGGCATCTTGCAGAAAATGAGATTTTAACTGAGATTCTAAGACATTGCGAAATACGATATGGCTTTTGGTAACCAATATTATACAGTCACTAATTCTCATGAAGATTAGTACAAAGTTAGTCCGTTTGTGCATGGGCAAGCATCTTGTTCACTGAATAGTACCGTATAGTATGGCTCACCTCACTTCAGTGGGGTCATTGCATTCATCAGCCCAAGTCCCATCAGACAGTTTGATGGAAACGATGATATCCAGAGGTAAACTGCCTGCATGATCAGAGTATTTTATTGGAGCATTTTCAATGGAGCCTAGTTTCTTTGAGCAGATTGTGTGGATTCAGTCTCTTAGGGCTTATTTTACAAATATACACTGAAATCATGTCATTTGAATAAAGGAAAAAAATTAATTGTAGTAAATATTGCAATAATGAAGTGTTAGTTAGTGTGTTTTGGGACAGGTTTCATTTAAAATGACCTAATTAGGAATTAACAAAGAAAACACACAAAAAAGAATCTTCAAGTGAAATAGGAAATAAAATTACTTATTAAAGTACATTTTTCACAAATAAAGTTTTTCTTTGTAAAAAATACCCAGGAGTCTTTTGCCTTTCAGTATCTAGCTCAAATGCTTCTTTTTTAAAAAAATTTTCTTTTTGGAGGAGGAAGGCAGGGCAAGTGGGATTAAGTGAGTTGCCCAGGGTCACACGGCTAGTAAGTGTTGTTTCTGAGGCTGGATTTGAAACCAGGTCCTCCTGACTCCATGGCCGGTGCTCTGTTCACTGCACCACGTAGCTGCCACCTCAGATGCTTTTTACATTGTTAAAATGCATAGTATTAGCCGAATTGAATGGAGTTTCTTTAAGGTGGCTTATGAAAGCTAAGCAAGACTGGTAGTTACTGATAAATCTTTATCCTGGAGAAACAAGTAGAAACTCAGTATTGAATTGCATTGTATTTTATTTTATTTTTTTCATTGACTTGTTTATTTACTTTTAGTTTACAAGATTCAGTTCCATAATCCCTTGAGTTTCAATTTTTCTCCCCTCCCTAGCCCCCTCCATGGCGGTGTGCAATCAAGTATAGGATCTGCAAATACTTTCACACTGGACATTAGTCTGGTTGTATAGAAGGGTTGTAACCGATGGAGTGAACAATGGGAAAGAAGAAACAAAACCAAACATGGAAAAGAAAGAGAGCATGGAGATTGCTTCAGTCTCCATTTAAACTCTGGTCTTTCTAGATCTTTCTCTGAATGTAGATATCCTGAGACTTGTAGAGTCGTCTTATACCTGTGTGT
>JAQQSV010022367.1:0-10594 GCA_028646515.1 Pseudochirops corinnae
ATATATATATATATATAAACATATGTGTGCTTGTTTATGTTGTTCAGTCATTTCAGTCATGTCTGACTCCCCAGTTGAGGTTTTCTTGGCAAAGATTCTGGGTGGTTTGCCATTTCCTTTGCCAACTTATTTTACAGGTGAGGAAACTGAGGCAAGCAGGGTTAAGTGACTTGGCCTAGGGTTACACAGTTAATAAGAGTCTGAGGCCAAATTTGAACTCGGGTCTTCCTGACTTGGCCTGGTTTATTTATACTGGTTCTGTTGTCTATTCACACTTGCTTCTAAGACTGGTACAAACAGCTTAAAGTCCATTCCCAAAATAATAGTCTAAAGACTAATCCCACTAATTCAAATCCTTTTACCACCAGCATCATGCCTCAGGGTAATGTTTCGGTTATTAAACAGGGTGGTATGCAGGCACTGCTTATTTATACTTGTATATCATATACATATGTCATACATGCATACATGCACCTAGAGAGGTAAGAATGAATGGGTCTTGGAGTCAAGAATGCCAGGTTCAAGTCTTGTCTCTGAAACACAGTAGAGAAGTTATTTATCCTCTGATCCTTTGCCTAAGCAAATCTCAAATCCCATGAATTGTGATGAATCAACAAGCATTCATTAAGCTCTTTCCCTGTGCCAGACACTTTGCTATGCACTGGGGATGCAAATTAGACTGGATTAGATTGAAAGAATAAACAGAAAGGCAAAGTCCTAAAAGGTAGCACAGTACTGCAATGTAATTTGTGCAAGATGACAAGATTTTTCCAGTTTTCCCATACCATTAAAGACAATAGTGTATTGTCATGAACTTTTTTTCTCCAAGTATTTCCTAGGCAAAATGTATGTATTTTTCTGTGCCTGAATGCACGTTAACTTTTACAAATGTACAATAAATGCCTCTTGAAGAATATATCTTACATTCTTATAGGGTTTGAAATTAGTCTTGGTCTTAAGAAAAGACATTTTTTTTCACATTATAGTGATTGATGAGTGATTACCAAGCTTCCCATTCTGTTGGAATATATTTCCCATCCCTCAAGATGATGATAAATCTCTACACCCTTTGTTTTTTGGGAAGAAAATGTTGTTAGTAAAGGTTTGAGATTACTTGAGCACGTTTCACAGCACATCTCAACAATTAATAAGTCATTTTTGTTACCTTGACATTTTATACCTAGGTTTCTTTCATCTAGAATAATCAATAATTTAATAGGTAATATGCTTATAAAGAACTGATATATATACACACATATATCAGTTCTTTATAAGTATATATGTATATATAGTTGGTTTAACAAGTGGGAAAATGTATTGCTCTAATATCTATTATAAAAATGTTCCAACAACAAAATTGGGAGATAATTTAATTGGGAGATTGATTTAGAATGTAGTCTTGGATCACTCATGGTCATTATATCACAAGTGTGCTTAACAAAGAAAACTGTGTTCCTTTAAGGAACTTCTTCTGCCATCCTTCATTCCTAAGATTGGGATGGCAAGGAAAGCCAGAATTAACCATCACCTTAACCAAGAACATATTTGTCCAAAAAACATTTTGTTACATCTGATAAAGAGACAGTGGCTGAAGAGATTTTTATTAGCTCAAAAGGTGTCACTTTTTTCCTAACAAAGACACCAGAACCCCCAATTAGTTCTTCCAAATATAGCTGATGGGCTACCAGGGAGTTTCTGTGTATATGTAAGCAATGATGATGATAACCAGTGGGGGAGGTTGTTAGGAAGCCTACCTGGGAATACTTATCACGAAGGTTTCTGACATTTGGGGGTTTAGAGTCAGGATAACAAGGCTGACAGGACAGCAGATCATGGACTATAGATTATTTACTCAGCATGTGATCACAAGCTTGAGCAAAGGAGGAGGGGAAAGCAAAAGAGGTTGAATTTTAGCTAAAGTTTAGAAGTGAAAGTGGGCCAAAGAGCTATACCTGCTGACAAAAAAAAGAGCTTGATGATAAGACTCTAGCTAAGGTTCTGTGCATAAAGAGATCTGCTTGAAGATCTGAAGGCTTTTGAAAAACAAAAGTTCCAAATGCTATTCCACACAAGGGGCCAGTCAAGCTAATGGAAAGGAAACACTGGGATTAGGCCTTCTTCCAGGAAAGAGGAATTTCCACAACTTTGGTACCATTTAACAAGCAGAGAAAGTTTGGCCAGGAATTGGAAGGGGTAGAATCCAATACATGCACTTTAATAATCATAGTTAACGGTTCTAAAGAATTTTAAGGTTTGCAAACCTTTTTTTATGTTATCTCACTTGATCCTCACAATAATTCTGTGAGGTAGATGCTATTATTAAAATCATTTTGAAAATGAGGAAACTGAGGCTGGATTTCATAGTAATTCAGTTGTTCAGTCATGTCTTCTGTCTTCCACTATCTCTCAGTCTGCCCAAGTTCATGTGCATTGTTTCTGTAGTACTATCTATCCATCTCATTTGTTATTTGACTACAGTCATATAGCTACTTCATGTCTGAGGTAGGGTTTGAAATAAGCTCTTCTTAATTCCAAACCCAACACTATCCATCAGGCCACCTAGAAGTCTCTGCAGGTTATCAAATGTAGAAATGAAGGAAGAAAAAAATATTTTTCTTGATTTTTTTAAGACCAAGGTGGGGCTGGGAAAATATTGTGTCTCCAAGGGTCTTTGTCCAAGCAAAATAAAAACTCTAAGGAACATTAACTGACTAAAAGGAAAATGTTTGTGCTATCTCTGAAATACTGTTCAGAATCTTGCAGCTGTGTTGGATAAGGTCATCATTTTTCTTGCAAGCAGAATGGTTATATGTATACACACACATACACATGTACACTCACATACACATGAACACAAGACATGATAAAAGTTTCTAATGGTCTCTAAATCCACAACATAGAATTAAACGTTGTCTATAATGGAGTGAGCAACTAGGACACAACGGATGAAGACGAGGCCTGGAGTCAGGAAGATCTAAGTTCAAATCTGACTTCAGAAACTTACTAGCAGAGTGACCCTTGGCAAGTCACTTAGCCTTGTTTGCCTCAGTTTCTCATCTATCAAATGTACTGTAGAAGAAAATGGCAAACCATTCCAGTGTCTTTGCCAAGAAAACCCCAAAAAGGAATCATGAAGAGTTGGACAGGACTAAAAATGACTAAACATAATGGAATCAGATGTGAGAAATAACACATCCAAAGCAGTAGCAGTGTCTGTGAACTTCCCAACTGTGGTCCCAATGCCATATTTTCATAATACACAAGTACAGAGATATTCACTAAGTCACTGTAGTGCTGTTATTAAATGTACATAGCATATATTTCCCAAGATTCCTCCAATATTGCAGATCTAAAGGTCATGGTAGTCCTTGGATACATAATGATCGAATGCAACCACTTTATATGCAAAAGTAAAACTAGATGGGAAAGGAAATTTGAAAGAGGGACCTCACAAATTTTTAAAGGAGAGCAAGACAAAAATTACTTTTTGAAAAGTCAATTTTTATATTTATCCTCATGATATTAGGCATACTAATAGCTACTAACATATTTTCTCTACACCAAATAGAAACTGCTATACTATTTTTTTTTTCTTTTCAATAGAATTTAAGCATGATCCTATCAGCCACAGTACAAAGGGAAGTCTGTATTATATTCTACTAGGAATTTTTAAAAATCTAAGCCATTTATGAAAGTATTAGAGATTTTCTTTAGTCACTCTAAAAAATATGGTAACTTAGTATTCTAAGTACCACAAAAGAGAATGATATTGACATTATCCTACATTCGTAACTAAAATGTTATAGGCAAGCCATTCCGGGAACATAAAATGCTGATTATGATCTCTTGTATCATGCTATTTTAATTTCCAAACTAAATTTTACTGGCTTTTATACTGAGTTAGATGCATATCATCTCTGTCCTCTAATTTCATAGCTTAGCACATAACACAAAATGAAATTCTCTGGGATTGCAGAGTACATAATATAAGTTTGGGTCTAAATTAGAAACCTTTTCCTCTCCTCTCTGATTCACAAGTCTACTAATCTATTTGGAAAATATTTGAGCAGCTAACTGCACTATTCATGAATTATGGGGCTCCATCCTATTTAAGCAATTTGATAGGAATACTAGAGATATTGAATTATTTAAAACAAATACAAAGGAACTATCCCAAGGCAACACAAGTAAAGTTGGGACAATCTTGGGACACTTTATGTTTTTTTAGGAAGAATCTGTACTTTAACAGATTTTTGTTAACATTTAGTAAACTTGGGGCGGTTAGGTGGCACAATGAATAGAGCATGGGCCCTAGAGTCAGGAGGACCTGAGTTCAAATCCAGCCTCAGACACTTAACATAGAAACTAGCCATGTGACCTTGGGCAAGTTACTTAACCCCTATTGCCCTACCTTCCCCCTCCAAAAAAAGCAAAAAAAAAAAAAAAAAAAAACCATTTAGTAAACTCCAGGAAATACTTTTTTCCCCTTATATTGTTAAAACTGTTCAAATAATATAACTCCACTTATTGGTACCCCTTTCATGCTATACCAGATTCAGCTTACTTCCTCTAGATTCTAAGACTTTCGATGAGTTTCTATAGATCCCCTATCAATTATTGCCTTCATTCTGAAACACATTGAATCTAATCTTCTTGACCAATCCAAGCCAATCTGCTCAGGATTGCTTTTGTAAAATTCATGTTCCAAACTCTTATTTCATTCAAACATCATGTGGGAATAATGTCATCAAAAACAAAAACAAAAATTTGTTTTTCTATCACATAAACACAAAACTTTGAATTCCACAGTTTGTCTTTGTGAATTCCTAGGTCTGTTCAAAATTCAAGGCTTACCTGCTATGTGGAGCCTTCCCTGATCCTAGACACTACTAGCCTTCTTTCCAACCAGTTTGCTTTTATTTTATAAATATTTTATTATTAAAGATGTATTTATTCGCTTTCTTCCCTCATAAAATGTAAGCTCCTTGAGAGCAGATTATTTCATTTTTCTATTCTCACCCAAGTATTGTGCCTAATACACAATAGGTATTAATAAATGTATTTTGGTTTTTCTTTCCCTTTTTCCTTTCTTTCTTCCTTTCTTCCTTTCCTTCCTTCCTTCCTTCCTTCCTTCTTTTCTTTCTTTCTATCCCTCTTCCTTCCTTCCTTTTTTTTCTTTCTTTCCCTCTACTTCCTTCCCCATCCCTTCCCTTCACTTCCTTCTGTCCACATTGGGTATCATACCCTTACCTGCTGATACTGTGCCCAATGGAATGTAAATTTTTATCACTGAAACCTCACAAGATTCTTGGGGTTTTTAGGCTAGACTTCTGCTTAAAGAGTTTGTCTTAAACCCAAATCACTCTGGCTCTCACTGATTGGCCAACAATAGCTCCTAAGCCAAGCCCCACTTGATCATTGTTTGGGCTCTGATTGGCTCAGAGTGAATGGAAATAGCAATTGTTTCTGTTTTGGCCAGAAACCCTGAGGGTCTTCCCTCCAAGACTGATTTTTTTTTTAAATTTGACTAGGTAACAGAAGCCATTCTCTGCCTCATTTCTTACCAAGCCTTAATCACTGAATGGGCATTAAACTGGCATCTGAGAAATACTTTAGCTTAAAAAAGGCCAAGGGCTCCCACTTCATCCAGGGCCGTTTCCAGTCCTGATCTGTATCTTTCAATGGGTCCCAGATGGCTCTGGAAGAGAAAATGAAGCTGGTGACTTTGCATGGTCCTGCCTCACTTAAATCCAATTGCTCAAATGTCACATCATCACTTCCCTGATGTGATGGATCTCTTTGAGAAGGAAGAACAAAATAATAGTTAGTTGAATTGGGTTTCAATCTTATTTTCTACATATCACCAATTATTTTCCTCATTCTGCTATTATTTATTTTAAATTTCAAAATGCAAAGATCTTTTAAAAAATAAAAAGAGAAAGTATTGTCAATATATCTCATTATTTTAAGTCGGTCCAGGTACATTTATCACATTGTTTTATAAACTGAGCTGTATGTACATGGTATAGACCAAGACCGAAAGATTGTTGCAGTCGTGATTTTTAGAAGTTAACCAATGGCTATAGTTAGTTTTGCTTTTGTTTTTAATAACTTCATACTGAGTTACAGGGAAAGGAAAAAAATGGGAAAAAAAGAAAAAAAAGAGAAACTTACATGATAACTTTATTATATATTTAAAAGGAATAGCAAGTTGTACATAATAGATTTGCAGTTTCACGTGCAATCATCTTTTTTATTATAATGTTAGAGAGACACTTGTTTTATTCTATAAATTAAAAATAAAAGAAATGTGAAAGAAAAAAAAAAGAGTACTAGAGTCAGCATCAGACGACATTCCTCCAAGTCATCACACTGCCAGTCTAATCCTGATGATTTGACCTTAGACAAGTTCCTGAGCCTCCTGAACCTGTTGTCTTTAGGGGTGCTTCACCCCTCACAGGGTTGGTGGGAGGATCATCAAGATCATGTATGGGCTTTGTAACTAAGCAGCTCTATGTAAACGTGAGACTCTTACTAAGTAACAGCACAATTTAACTTGAGCTACTTACAGATCCCTAGATCTCATAGCTTTGGAAAACGTTTCAATCTAACGTTGGTTACAAACACGTTACAACAGAATTATAACATATATAACCTGAAAACATGTTTAAAAGGATTTAGGATCCCATTCCAATATTTAAGCCCTCTTCTATAAAGGCAATAAATCTACTTCTCTAGGGAAATTAAAGTTCTTGAAAGCCTTTCAGAATGTATAGTTACAGGGATAACATTAATACTATGTCTCCATGCACGGGGGCAAAAGAGATCCAGGGTAACTTTTGTTCCGTGGAGTTCTCAAGAACAGAAGGATGAAACTTAGATCTAGAATAGCATGGACTTTGGAGGCCATCTAATCCAACCCCCTTATTTTAAAGAAGAGAAAGCCAGTGGTATTTCTGAATATTGCAGAGATTGTCAACAAAAATGCACTATGGCTGAATGTTACAATAAAAACCATGTTTATCCCAATATACCTTGCTACTGAGAGGTAGCATGGAAAAGTAGATGGGGGCTTGATCTGGACTCAGGAAGATTGGGTTCAAATCCTTTTCCCACATGTATTGTCTGATGCTTGACAAGCCACTGAATCCCTATTTGTTTCAGATAAGAGTGAGAATGCCCAGGGTTCCACACATTGGTGAAATTTCAGACCCTTTGTTTATATGTTCACACAATATTTCACACTTAGTAAGCTCCCCACTTCCCTTTTTTCACCAAGGTTTACTGTTAGGGTTTATGAAAATAAAACAAATGACCTTGGCTCAAAGGATACATGAAAAGTTTGGTAGAGTAACCATACTGATTAAATCAAGATCTCTATTTTTTTATATCTAGACATAACGTGATTCTCAATTACTTTTGTGAAGTTTATATGTATAGACCATGGTGAGTAAGTTTTCATCTTTTATTTGTATTCATTCATAATGGTAAGTTGTTATTGTTGTTCAGTTGATTCAGTCCTGTCTGACCCTTTGTGACCCCATTTGGGATTTTCTTGGCAAAGATATTGGAATGGTTTGCCATCAGTTCACTTTACAAATAAAGAAAACGAGGCATAGAGGGTTAAATGACTTACCCAGGGTCACACAATTAGTAAGTATTTAAAGCCAGATTTGAACTTGTGAATTCCTGACTTCAGGCCCAGTACTCTCTCCACTGTGGCACTTAGCTGCCCAGAATGGTAGGAAACATAGTACAATAATACAGACAGTATACGATAGGGGAAGATGGATAGGATAGATAGGGGACTAGACTTGGAGTCAAGAAGACCTGAATTTCAATCCTACCTGAGACACTAGGTATTTGAGGAAGTCACTTAACATCACTATGCCTCAGTTTCTCATCTGTAAAATAAAAGTTAGACTTAATGACATCTAAGGTGCCTCCCAGCTCTAAATTGGGGATCCTACAATGACAAGTGGCCTGAAAAGACTTGGACTCATGCCTTTTCCTTAATACTTACTAACTGTATAAGTATGGACAAGTCACTGCCCCTCCACAATTACAAGGTTTCCTCTTCTGCAAAATGAAAATAATAAACAGTAATAATCAGGACCACCTCACAAGGTCCATCAGAACCACAACTAAATTTTGTGCCTTGAGAAATTTTCCAAATAACATCCAGAAGAAATGGCATGAGATACTGCTTCATTTGGGGAGGGATGACACTGTCTCCTATGTGTATGTGGGTGGAAGGGTATGCACTTATTCATGGGTAGTAACCACATGGAATGGGGCATGGACCTGGGAATGCAATCAACACCGTAAGGCAAAGCCCCAGCAGCCCTCCTCTAGTTATAATTCTAGAGTTTATATGAAAGCATAAATAGGTAAATCTTGAATTACTATAGAAATTGTCATTCAATAGTAATAGTAAGTAGAACTAGTATAATTATTATTATAATTCTGGGAGAAAGGGAGTCATGGCTACATTAAATTGGGGATTAAGTCACTACACCACAGTCTTTTCTTTGGGTCCTGATTTTGGGTCATTTTTACCTTTCCATGTTCTCTTTCTATCAAATAGTTGTGTCTTATATAAATGTTATCACAAGACTTACTTTACTAGATGTTTTCATTGATTTTCTATTTCCTCTTTGAAGCACCTGACTTACTTTACTTGTTGATGTTTTCATTGATTTTTCTATTTCTTTTTGTAAGAAGGATGTGAATACTTTAAACAGAGAGACTGTTTCTATATAGATAAAATGAAGTTCTAAATTGTAGAATTTGCTAGTTTTTCTAGTAAATTTAATGAATTAAGTTTGGGGGGAGGAGATGGTCTTAATTGTATTAATTCTCTTATTTCACACAATCTGACATAGAAGATAAGAGTGCAGGACCTGGAGTCAGGTAATTCAGTGTTGAGATCCTGCTTTAGACTCCTGTAGCTCTATGACCTTGGGCAAAGTCTTGTTTCTACTTAA
This sequence comes from Pseudochirops corinnae, assembly GCA_028646515.1. Lineage (NCBI taxonomy): Eukaryota > Metazoa > Chordata > Mammalia > Diprotodontia > Pseudocheiridae > Pseudochirops > Pseudochirops corinnae. The sequence goes on from JAQQSV010022367.1 coordinate 8,988, forward strand.
ATTACTTCGTATTTCAAAATGGCAATTATAATACCAATGGGGTATAATACTAATGGGGTTTTGTGAGGATCAAAGAAAATCTCAACCCGTTTCTAAGTTTTAAAATGCAAACTATGTCCAAATAAGATATATAGAGAATCAAGAAAAGGTAATCTCAGAGGGAAGGAACTAAGACTAAGGCAGACCAGGAAAGGCTTCCTGTAGAAAGTGGGGCTTTAGCTAAGATTTAAAGGAAGCCAGGAGGAAGAGATGACAAAGTAAAGAGTTCCAAGTATGGCAGAAAGCCAGCAAAAGCACTCAAAGAAGGGAGTTGGAGCATCATGCATAAAGGAACAGCAAAAGGACTGGTGTGACTGGATTTCAGAGTACATAGAGGGAGCAAGGTCTAAGAAACATGGAAATGTAAGAAGGGAGCAGGTTCTGAAGGGCTTTTGAAGCCAAACAGAAAGTTTTATTGTTGATCCTGGAGGCAATAGGGAGACATCTCAGTTTATTGGCTAGAGAAGTGGCATGCTTTAGGACAGTGGTTCTCAACTTATGGGTTGCAACCCCTTTGGGGGGCCAATCAGGATCTCCTAACACCATTGGAAAACACATTTCCAACGGTCTTAGGAATTGAGACACCGCTCCTCTATCGGTTTCCGGGCGGATCCGCCCATGTGCAGTTACACCCACATATGAGTATTAAAGGGTCGTGTCATTAGGAAGGTTGAGAACCACTGCTTTAGGAAGATCATTTTGATAGCTTAATGAAGGGTGGATTGGAGTAGGGAGAGATTATGGGCAGGAAGTCCAACTATAGTCTAGGCCTACACCACAGCAGTGGCAGCATCAGAGGAAAGATGGAGATTATAAGAGATGATACAAAGGTAGAAATGATCACTTGTCAAGTGATTAGATAAAGGGTGAGAGAGAGTGAACAGTTGAGGATGGCACCAATTGGGGGTCTGGGTGCCTGGGATGATATTAGTACTCTCAATTGTAATAGGACATTAGGAGGAAGAGAGGGTTGGGGTGTAAAGGGAAGAGAATGATTTGAGTTTGGGATATTTGAGTTTTAAATGTCTGTGGGACAAACAGGTTGGGGTGACAAACCAGGTAGTTGGAAATTTGAGGTTAGGTCCTCTCGTTACAAAATCAGTGCTATTTCCACTGGAATTGTGAGGATGAAATATATTGAGTGCACTTTTTCTTCTCCAGGATAAGGAATTGATAAGTTATATACCCACAAAACAATTCCTTTGTTATCTCTCCATAGGTTTAGAGAAGTGAAGAAGATTCCTATGACTCACTTAGTCACAAAGACTGAATAGGGTCCTGTTATGGGAATCTAAAGATCTTCCCTGCCCCTAGGCCCTTTGCTAATGTGGCTATGTGACTCTGAGGACCTTTGGATATTTGAAAGTATACTCTGTTCCCTAATAGGCTGAATGTGGTCATGTGGAGCCTGTGGCACCAGGCTTGTTTTCCAGGAATGCCCGTGCCTTGTAGCTTTATGATTGGGCAGTGGGTCTAGAGGGCTGTGACATTCTCCAAGCCAGGAGAAGGCTATATATACGCCCTGATGTGAGGTTTTGGTTTGGGGCTCACTTTGAGAAGAGTTGTGT
>JAQQSV010022368.1:0-10593 GCA_028646515.1 Pseudochirops corinnae
TGTGTGTGTGTATATATATATATATACAGATATACACAGACAGTAAGTATATAAGTATATATGTATGTGTATATATCTGTATATATGTATGCATGTATATACACATATATTTATATTTATGCACATATCAAACATATACATGCATAGGTGGGTGTATGTGTGTATGTATATGTGTGTGTGTATTTGTGTGTACATGTATAAATAAACAAAGGGCACAGGGTGAGTTGAATGTGAAGGGATGATATCAAAAAAAAAATTAAGAAGTGAGAGGAATATATTGGGAGAAAGACAGGGGGAGAGATAGAACAGGGTGGATTTTCTCAAGTAAAGGAGGTAGGAGAAGGCTGATACAATGCAGGGGAAGAGCAGGAAGGTGAAAGGGAAAGAGTCAATCTTACTTACATTGGATTTGGCTTAAGGAGGGAATAGCATACACACTCAACTGGGTTATCTTATCCTACAGGAAAGTGGGGGGAAGGGAATGGAGGGGGGCTGTTAGGAGGGAGGGCAAATTGGAGGAGAGGGTGGTTAAAAGAAAATGCTTTTGAAAAGGGACAGAGTCAAAAGAGAAAAGAGAATAAATGAGGAGTGGGATAGGATAGAGGGAAACATAGTTAGCCTTTCACAATATGACTACTATGGAAATGTTTTGCATTACTACATATGTATAACCTCTAATTGCTTGTCTTGTCAGGGGGGTGGGTGAAGAGGGAAGAAGGGAGAGAATCTGGAAGTTGAAGTTTAAAAAAAAAAATTTTAATTAAAAAAAATTTTTACGTGCAACCTTGAAATGAAATATGCATGCAACATGGTGTAGAAATCCATCTTGCCCTAAATGAAAGTAAGGGTGGGCTGGGGGGGTGAGGGGGGCAAAGAGAGGGCAGATAGGGGAAAAGGGTATTCAGTATGCTTGCCATCTTGGGGGGGAGAGATGGGAAGAAAATCTGCAACTCAAAATCTTTGGGAAATGAATGTTAAAAATTAAAAATAAATTAATAAAAAAATTTGAAACCAAATGTTAAAAATTATTTTTACATGATACTGTGAAATAGCAAAATACTATTTTAAAATATATTGGAGTCAGCCAGCCTGGCAGAGAAACCAGAAGAAGCCAGAGTGTCTAAGATTCAAGCCTACGGGGAGGTGTTTGTACTTGAAACTTGTACTCTATGTGATTTAAGATTTGAGTGAAGGTATGATCTACTTAATCCCTTTCCCCTTCACAAACTGAGGTGATGCAAGAAAGAAAGTGATTATGTTTTCATATATTGGGGCATTATTTTGTGTATTTTTGATTATAACCTTTGAAGCAAATATTTGTATAAAAGCTAATCTTAGTGACTCAATGTAACTGGGTGCAGAAAGTCACCCCTACAACTAAGAGAACAACATTGATGAGGGCTGAAGCCATTTGAAGAGAATCTAAGCATCTTTACTGCCCACAATCCAATCCCAGAGTACTAAAAAACCCAAAGGGGAAAGTGAAACATAACATACCTTGCTTGCAGGTGGTAGGGGCTATGCTTGACTGTGTTACATATTCTAGAGGCAATTGGAAGCTAGTGAAGCTTTTATAGCAGGCAAGAAATATATGTGGTTTTGAATCTTTGGAAAATTATTTTTAGGTTCTTTGGAGAATGGATTGGAGAGAGAAGAATCTGGAAGGTTGAAGTCTAATTAGAATACCATTAAAATTGTACATACAGAAAATTATGAAAGAATCTACTTGGGTAGTAATTGGGAGAATGGAGGGAATGAGATACATGTGGAAGGAAAGAAAGGGGGGAAGTTGGAAGAGAGAGAGGGAAGGAAGGAAGGAAGGAAAGAAGGAAGGAAAGAAAGAAGGAAGAGAGTCATAGAGACAGATTACATGCGAGGTTGTTAGAGAAGACAAAAACACACATGATATTCAGAGCATAGAGGGACAGATCTTCTTGAGAAAGACCATTTCTTAAGTGAGACTAGAATAAAGAGAGAGAGAATAGGGAGGATGCTGAGTAGTTTTGAGACAAAGTCCTCCATTAAGAAAGAAGGCAGCAGGAAAGAGTGGTATGGGAGGATTGAGGAAATAAAAGATTTAGAACAATTGTTGTGGAAAATATAATTCAGTAAATTAAAAAAAATAAAGAGATTTTCATGAAGCAATGAGATCAAGTTGAAATTACATACCATATATTTATAGTGGATATAGTTGATATATTTTGGACTTCCTCCATTGCTATTCAACAGTATGTGAATAGGAGAAGAGAAAGAATATAGCAAGCGTAACTTGGGCTTGTTATGTGGGAAATCATGAATGATAACAGGACAAGAGGGGAAGAGAACTGAGAATTAACTATACTGTACAATTGAATGAGATAATGCAGTAACTGAAAGTCATGATAAAGATGAGAATAAGCTTACAGTAGTAGAAATGAGAAAAGATAAGGCAGTTATATTTAGATTGAATTAAGTTTCAATTCTTCATATTTAGCCAACCAGTTTAGGTAAACCAAGAACATTTTCTGAATTGGAATGGGGAGGGAGATGAGGAAGAAGAATGAAAACATACAAGATGTCTTAACTCTGGGCAGGAATTCCTAAGACCTGTGGACAAATTTCATCTCTGTCCTTTACTTACTGCATGATTTAGGGCAAGCCACTTAACTTCTCTGGGCTTCTTAATAAATTTGAAAAATGAAGAAAAATATAATCAGATGCCCAATGATGTTGTTTTCATCTCTAGGAGTCTACATTTCAGTGATAACCTACCAACTAATAATAACGATAGCAAAATATAAGAAAACATGGTATCTTTGATAGAGTGTAGAACTCAGAGTCAGGAAAACCTGGGTTTGTTTCAAATTCTACACATAATTGACCATGAGTACCCAGGAAAATCACTTAAATCATCTGTGACCCAGGCACTTAAGACTATCACTATAAATTGTAGGAAAGTTATTGATTTGTATTATTAGAGGGAGCTTCTCCCCTAAGAATTCTCTAAATGGATGAAATCACAGGCTAGAGCAAAAAAATATCAATAATAATATTGGGCTGTTTCCTCACCTGTAAAATGAGTGCATTGTATTAGATAAATTTTAAAGGTGTCTTTCAACTCTAAATCTATGGTCTTATGTGTTTCTGTAATGTTTTAAGATTCAAAATTGCCTTACACAAATATTTACATGTATTGGTCTATGTTTTGCACTCCTTCAGACTGCTCTCCATCATGCCCTGAGAATCTCCTCATTCTACAAGATCACATCATTTACAGCTTACTATAGTTTATCAGTAGACTTTGCTCCTGGGACTTCTCTCATTAAAAAGTGGAACAGAGTGTCCCTCTCAGAATCTCTGTTTAATGAGGGCACCCAGGGCTCCCATTTCTTTATTTCTGTATCACATATGTGATTTCCCTTTCTCTACACAGCTTTCAGTTTCCTTTTGTATGTTGTCTTCTCTCACTATATTTTAAGCTTCTTGAGGCCAAAGACTCTTTTTTCTCTGTATCCTCACTGCTTAGCTCAAAGTCTTGTATATAGTTGGCACTTAATAAATGTTTACTGATTGATTGACTGACTTCATATTCATAAAGAGAAATGTAAAGTCTTGGATTTTGCTAAAAAATAATTTCACAAGTCTTTGCAGTTGGATATGGAAGCTCAAAAAAATCTAACAATCTTGGGATGTCTTCAAAGGGAAATGGTTTCCAGGAATAAGGGAGTGGCAGTCTAACTCTAATGTGCCCTTTGGAGACCTTATCTAGGCTACTTTGTTCATTTCTGGGCATAATAAATTATTAATATGAATGCTAGAGGTAAAGCAATGAGAGGAAAGCAACCAGCAGAATGAAGTGCTCTGAGTTCTTGACCTGTGGGGATCAGTTGAAGGAACTAGACATATTTAGTCTGGAGAAGAGAAGATTTGGTGGGACATCATAGCTGTCTTCAACTATTTGAAGGGCTCTCATATGGAAGAGAGACTAGAATTGTTTGGTTGATCCCAGAGGGCACAACTAGGTGCAATGGATATTGAGACTAATTTATGTTTCATAACAGGAAAAAACAATCTTTCTAACAATTAGAGATGTTTCATAAGTGGAATGGACTGCCTCAGCAGACAGTGGGTTTAAAGGTCTTTAAGCTGAAGTTAGACAATCAATTGTTGTATTATAATGGAGATTCCTTCTGTATGTGGGTTTAGTAGGATAGCCAACAAAAGGCACTTCCAATTCTCAAATTCATTGATTGTGTGATAACATTTGAACTTTCTAACAACCCTTTGGGCTATATACTAAAGTTATTATTAGACACTTTTAACAAATGAGGAAGCTGAAGATGAAAATTTGAATAACTGAATGGAGGTTACCACTAGTAAGGGTGAAAGGTAGGATTAAAATGACAGATCTTCCTGATTCCAGATTCTCCATTAAACTGAATACCCAAGTTTCAGCAATACAAAAAATTTAAGTTAATCATCTAAAGTGTCATCTCTTAATAGTATATAAACTTTTAATGACATAGCTAAAATTTTGTTTTTCATATTGAGAAAGGGGAAGGAAACAGTCACTACCCATCACTGAAGAGGTTGCTGGAGTGTTCGCTGGTGCTCAGTCAGAGAGATAATTTAGGTAGGGCAATTTGAATCATTAAAAGTAAGGAGCACAATTTTTTCCCATCAATCACTGACTTAATGGAATGCCAGCACAGCATGGCTGGCACTGACTTAATTTCATGCCCTTCAATAGCTGAGTAGCAACATAGGTTGGACTAAGCAGTAAGTCAAAAGGCTGCAAAAGGAGTGTCAATAAGCTGAGACCCAGAATATTATTGAATCCCCACTGAAACCAGAAAAAGGGGCATTAACTTTACTTTTAAAAACTCAGTATAACATGGGTAATTTTTTTCCTTCATTTCTTCCTTTTCCTTTTTTTAAACAAATCTTAGGGAGGTTGTGTTCCTTTATGACCATTTTAACTGAAAAGAAAAAGAATATTTGAAAACATCAAAGGATATTAAAATACCTAACTTTTAAAAATAAAACTCACGTTCCCCTGTCTATGTTTTGCCTCATGACTGATTCTGTCAAAAAGTCATAAAGAAAATATTCCCTTTTCAAAGGTATGGTAACATTTTCATACCTCTGGACTACGCTTATAATAGTGGGATCGTACAATTTGACATAGTGGAGATTATAGAAGCTTTCTAGTCAAAATCCCACATCTTATGGATAAGGAAACTAAGGCCACAGGAGGCTAACTGACTCACCAAATGTTATATAAGTAGTAAGTGATGACTGAAAAATGTAAACTTAGCCCATTTGCCTACAATTCCACTTCTCTTTCAAATGTACTGTATTGACTTTTGCTGGTAACTTGTTATTTATTTAACATTATCACTAGACTATTCATTGGCAGCTTAAATAATTTAATATTAAAACCTCCTCAATGTTTTTTGAGACCACGATCACAGAGAACAAGTTGTTATTAGTAGTATAAGGCCAAAAACCAACCCAAAAGAGTTAATCACTTAAACACTGACCTTAAGAAAAGAATTCTCACAGAATTGTCCATAATCTGATAGATCATATAATTTAACACTTGAAGTGACCTAAAATATCATTTATTTTTCCAAGTCTTTTTATAAACAAAGAAACAGAGGCCCAGTGATGTGAAGTTACTTGCCCAGAGCCATACAGATTTCAAGTTGAATTGGGAATTAAAGTAAGTTTCCCCAACTTCAATTCTTTCTATAGAATTATGAAGTAGATGATTTAGTTAACCATGTTAGTTGCCACGTAGGTCCTTTGATGTTGCTTCAAAGTAGTGTAAAACAGATGCCATGGATTCTCGACGGCTTTACCAGCAGAGCACAAGCTCTTGGAAAAGTTTTTACTTTGGAAAAACTTCAAATTTGAACCTAATCAATTTTCCTGTTATCCAAAGACACACCCAGCTCAATAAAGAGATGAAGATCTCCAGGTATGAGCAATGAGGATTCAGATCTGTCAAGGCCATTTTCTAAGAGGGCCATGAGTGTGAGGAGGGGAGTGTAGAGAGAAGAATCTGAAATAGACTGAAAGATGTCATTAGAATTTTTCCATGTGGGCTGCCAACTCCTTACCACTATCCTTCGATTCTAAAAGAAAACAACTGACACAAGCTGTTGACTTAAAATTAGAGGGTAAGAGTGAGATTTTGCATGACTGGGGTTCTTTCCAAAATGCTGGGCCAAGGAAGGAGTTACCAAACAAGAGAGGAAGAGCTCAGAGCAAAGATTTCTCCAGCATGACAATGTGACAATTAAGAAGATATCCTGGGGCACTTGGGTGGTGCAGTAGATAGAGCCCCAGCTATGGAGTCAGGAGGACCTGAATTCATATTTTACCTCAGACACTTACTAGCTGCACGATCCTGGGCAAATCACTTAAACCCAATTACCTCTAAGGAAAAAAAAAGTATATAAGAAGATATCCAGAAAGAATCCAGGTGTGAGATGGGAAATTTGATGCTGAGGTAGGTTAAGTGTTGTAGTCAAGGGTTGTACAGCTAGTAAATAACTGTGGTGGGAAGTAAACTCAATTCTTCCTGGATCCAGATCTAGTTCTCTATGTACTTCACAACATTTGTATGTCCTATCTTTGAAGGATTGTTGAGAGGATCGCATGAAATAATGTTAATGATTTTGTAACCATGAAGCATGATGTGAATATAAATTGTCAGGCATATTTTAAGAATAACTTCTTAAAATGTCATCTCATTGGAGTTATTAGGCTTAGAGTATAAGGAACCATATAAGCACCTACCATCTTATCTCTTTTATCTTTCCTGTCTTAGTTCCATAAGTGTGTGGCTGAAATGTCTTTCACAATTTTTCTTGGAGAGAGTGTATGAGTAACAATTTAAATTTTATTTTGAACCACTGAACCAACACAATCCCAGCATAAACATATACACTCAAAAATATATTGGTTTATTTGAAAACTTTAGAACAATTAAAAAACAGTAAAAGATGAATTAAAATTCAATGAATAGCAATTCCACAGAAAGGGTACCAACCATGTACATGGAGTAAAAATTCTCAGCTTGATTTCAGGAAGGCTGGGTCCAGAAGGACTCTCCACCACCTAAACACAGATTAGTACCGACATTAGCCTCCAACGGTATCTCTGAGATTCCCCTAGCAAGGATAGTTTCCTCTGATCATTACAGTGCTCTAAGAAGAGCTGCCAAACCTTATTAAATTTCTCTTTTCTCTGGCTGTGAGACTTATGAAAAAATTAACACACTTTCCTAAGAGCCAGATGGCATTCCAAGTCAATTCTTAGAAAAAGATATCCTTTCCCTACTTAAAGAAAATAGCAATATTACTTTTCAGACGAATCTGAAGATGTCAATTAACTTCAATGTGGCATCTGCCTCATCTCTATAAGGGCAGGTATTACCTTGGGAAATGCATTTCTCCTTCACCTTTTGAGAGTACTTTGTTACACACCTAAGTTTACCTGAGCTTATTTTGAGGTTGGACCTGCTGACTTTGGAATTTTATGATGTAGGGTGTGCCCAAGTCAGCTCATACAGATTGTTAAATTGTCAGTGTATTCATATCTTGGAAATTAGAAAATTCTTCAAATCAGGGCTAAATTTGTTATTTTGCTAATTATCTAGACTTAAGACAGTGATGGAAAAATGATAATAATACAATTTAACCATAAAAGTTATGGCAGTTGATGGTTCAGTAGATAAAGCACTGGATGTGGTAAAAGGAAGACCTGAGTTCAAATCCAGCTTCATACACTTCCTGGCTATTTCACCTTGGGTAAGTCACTTAAGGACTGATAGCTTGACAAAAGCATCTGCTAGTGAAGGAAATGGCAACCCCTACAATATCTTTGCCAAGAAAACCCCCATGAACAGCTATGATCCATGTGGTCACAAAAAGTCAGACACCACTAAATAACAAACCTAAAAATGTGCTGTGTCTTTTTAGAGAGCCAGCTATTAAACATTGACTAGCACATAACCAACTATGAGTTAGTTTCTTTCAAAAGTTTTATAACATTTAATTTATTTTCTATCTTTAAAAGCTACACACTCAGGAAAAAAATAGTTTCACCTTAAAGGATTCACATATTTTTTTTAAAGAGGTAAATTGAAAATCTACTTCTGCAGTCCCCACCTGAGTTGTATTACTCATTTTTTATGGGTGTATACACACACACATGAATGCATATATGCATGTATATATGTGTCTGCATACATGTATACACACATATATGCATATATGCATTGCATTTGCATATATACACATATATGTGTGTATAATTTGTTCATCTATTTTTTATCACCCAATAATTGGGGGAGCAGTGGTTGCTCCTGAAAATGAGATGTGAGGTTCTTTTTCCACTCTTTTTTCTACCAGTGGATTCAAAGCCCGCTGCATATCCATGATAACTATGTCTACAAATATCTCAACCCTGGTGCCCACCCAAGCTTATGGGTGAAGGGAAGGTACCTACTGATGGGAAGTCTGTTAAATCAAGGCTGACAATTCGAAAACTCTCCAGAAAAGATCACAATGGCAGCAAGTGAAAAGTCATGTTTCAATCACACTTTAATAAGGCACAGAAAATAGAGAGACTCCTGACCTGGAGAGAGGAGTACAGAGATAGATGTCATGGGGAATGAGGATGGAATAGGAAAGGCAGGTAGGCAGTGTGAGTAAGAGAAGGGGAGAGGGAGAAGGACCCAGAGAGTCACTTATGTAATTACGGATGTGAGCTGGCAGCACTTGGGCAGCTTGTACCCATAGCAAGTAAAAGACTTTTGAAAGGCAAGAGTTTGGGGTCACATTTTTATAGGATTTTGGTGGTGAGAGATGGATTAACAAATCAACATCTGAAATTATCAGTACCATCCTAGGGTAGTTAATTTGCAAAACAGTTTGCTAATTTTCCTTGGTTTACAGATTGAGGGTAGCTAGTACAACCTAGGTTTCCTGTATTTTATCACATAGTCTAAGAATGTGGCCTCAGTTAATTTGTGAAACAGTTCCAAGTGGTTCCTAAGCTCTCCTACTTTATGAGACAGTTTGCAACTAACTACTATGTTCCCTTGATTTATGGAAGAGTTTGTAAATGACTTCTATGTTCCTGTTTGTAATCTTATTATCTTATACAAGCTACTTATACACATATATACTATACTAATTTGAGGCAGAGGGTTGTCAGGAAGAGAGACCAGAATAAGAAAAAAATAAAACAGATTTGTATATCATGCCATCATTTTTGTGTCTTTCCAACTCTACTTCTATAATCCTATGCCCTCTAATTCAACAAGTCCAAATAAAAACTTAACATCTGCCCCTATCAATTGGTTCTACTTTCTGACTTTTCTTTCTCAGTCATCTTCATTGGTTCTTGATTACCTACAAGAAAAACATCTAACAAAATCCCTTTGCTTTTCATTGAAGAGCTCAACATCTAATGTCAGCTTACCCAGTCTCTTCTCCCATCACCCTACAACATGAAAAAACTCTCTCTATTCAGGTTAGTCTTCTCACTGTCACCCAGCTCACTTGGTCTGTTCCCCCTTCCATGTTTTTATTCTCTTTTGATTTGCATAGTTAACATTTACTTTCTTCCTACCTAAAGTATCTCTATTTTTAGATTTTAGGTCAAGTCCCTTTTCCACAGCAATGTTTTTTCCAACAACTTTAACCCATTGCAATCCCTCTCCACTGTAAACTGCTATAGAAATCATTGCTTCATTACTTATTTGAATAATTAGCCCAAAGAAGATGTTAACTTTTTTCACCCTCTCTGTCTCTTCACCTATACTCACTCTTCATCTCATGCAGATTAAGTACTGTTTTCCCTCTAAATACCTCACTGTCTGATCACTCTCTTTTCATACTAGATAACAGTCAATCTTGCCCCTCATTAAACTTTATATATCAACTTCCTATAAACTCTAGCATCATAATATGCCAATGGCAATGTCTGAGCAACAAACTGCTCATTTTATCACCTGCTTCTGTAGCAGTGAGAACTATAGAAATCAAATATACTTCTTTGTCTCCTACTTTCCTGACAGAGTATAACCAGAAATAATCAGTTCCATCAACTGGAAGGAGCATTTCACAATGAGTAGATATTGAAATATCACATACAATAATAATATATGCTGTAATTTTATTTTTGGCTGGACCTGTGTTTACTTTGGAATTGGGAATTCTTGGTAGGGGAAACTCTCTATCCATGCAGATAGACACCTGTTTTTCAACTTAGAGTCAGAGAGTTTCCTATGGCACTAAGAGGGTAAGTAAATTGACCATAGTCATATAGCAAGCATGTAGCAGAGGCAGTTTTAGAATCTAGATCTTTCTGATGCTGAGGTCATATCTTATCCAGTATATTACATTGGTCTTTATGGTTTTTTTTCCTATTTGATATTTTATTTTAGTTTAGTTTAGTTTACATCATTCATTTCCATGAGATTTTGAGTTACAAATTTTCTCCCCATCTTTCCCCTACCCCCCCAAAACAGCCATCCCCTTGTATAACTCCTCCCCCAATCTAATCTCTCCTATGTCCTCCCCCATCAATCACTCC